>SZWC01002463.1:172826-230659 GCA_023375785.1 Penium margaritaceum | reverse complement strand
GAAGACCTCAAACTGCCACCTCCACAAGGCAAAGCCTGTCCCATCAAACTTAAGGACAGCGAGGCTGCTCTCTTGCTCGCTGGTTGCCATGTCTTGCTGTTGGAAGCGTGAAATCAAGCTGGCTTTGAACCCCTTAGAGGCGTGGGCCCATAACCCTTTGTTGGCCTGAGGATGAGTGTGCACCCTCGAGGGTCCCTAGCAGTGGCTGGTTCACACCACCAACTGTTTTTGGAGAGACTGAAACTATGGAGGCAACTGGTTCCAAGGATGGCACAATCTGGTCAGAGAGTGAGGTAATTGTTTTGGCCTCAATTGGATGGGAATTAACACTTGATAAAGGCTCACAAGCAGTGGAATTTTATAGCCACTGATCTAAGTTTTCCAGAACACCAAAGCATGCCAGATTTGGAGCTTCCTAGCATATTCTATGGCTTCTAGAGTGCTCCTTGGTAGGCTGTCCTTTTCCCACCTAGGAAGGCATCCCTTCCCTCCTCTAGAAGCTTCTGCCCCTTCCTAGATTCCTCAGCTTGCTTCTAGTAGGAGGGAAGGTGTCCAGAAGACCAAGACACCTCTAGATGCCTTGTAGGACAAGTCAGCCCTTCTAGAAGGTGTGCCACCTTCCTGGACCCTCACCTGGCCTTCTAGAAACTTAAAGAGGAACTCTAGAGGTTGAGCTAGCTTCCTGGCATCTATTTTCCACCTCCCTTGAGGCAGGGCATAATTTCATCTTGTGGGACTTGAACCCGGGCCCTTGCCTCTAGAGGTGGACACCATTAACCACTAAGCCACTAAGGCTTGTCTTTTCGGTGTTCCTTTTTGGAGTCACTCCTGCCATGGTGAGGAGCATCACTCCAACAGTAAAGTCTCATATGCTTTAATAGCTTTGTAATGCAGAGAGAAATGACATCTGACAAGCACACAGCATAAACCTGTCGCGGCGCACGGTAGGTGATGCACACGACAGTGTCAGTCTAGCCTAAAACCGGCCCAAAACCACTGTTTTGGCCATAACTATATGCACAATCAGAAAAACGCTACACCATTTGAACATAAAGATGCAAATTATGCTACGACTAATAAAATGCACAGCTAAGTTACCAATTGATGGACACACAATGTAAAACATGAAAATTGAGATCAAGACCCATTGCACCGAGAAAACTCTAGAGCCTATAGAACATTACAAAGCACCCTAGCAAGCAGCCGGGACAATGTGGTAGCTGTGTGGAAGTTGCTGGTTGGTGAAGCTACCACCAGTCAGTGCTCCAGCGCTAGCTAGATTTGCGTAAGGGATCAGAATGAGCATGGAAACGGCCGAGTGGTCACAGGAAGTTGTACATATAGATGGGGATGACTCACCCCATAATAACCATCACATCAGCAGCAGCACCACAATGGCAATAGCGACCTGCAACGGCAAGAACGACTAGTAGTAGTAGTGATTAGGGACCGCAGCAAACATTGGCACCAAGAAGCACTGGAGGTCGCGAGCAACACCTATGGTAGCAGCATACAATGACAGCAACAGAAATCAGCAACAGCAGCGTGTGGCAGTGGCAGCCAGTTGCAGTAGCGAGGAACAACAGCAGTGGCAGAAACACCATGCAGCAGTTGCAACGGGCTGTAGCAATAGCAGCGACAATATCACAATAGCAATAGTAGCAAAAGGAGCAGTAGCAATGGCTGCAAAGCTACAAATTGTGCAGCTATGTGGCTGGAGATTTCTGCAATAGTAACTTCGCAGAGCAATGGCAGTTGCGTAGTATGGCTACACATTGTAGCTACGTACTAGTGCAGATGTGGAGCACCACTGCTATTTAGTAGCAGGTGCAGCAGCAGCCAAGGCAGCTGTAGGCAGCCGCCACCATATCTGCCAGAGGAAGGGGGTGATGAGGTCATGCCCTCCCCTCCTCTTGCATGGAAGTTTCAAGAGACAAGAAGAAAGGGAGGGTAGGGGGGAGGTGAGCAAGAGTAATCCAGCAGGTGTCCAATAGTGTGCTGTTCCTGTTGATGTCAGCAGACAATCCACGGGCATCACCATTCTCTTGTTGACATAAGCAGAGAGATTGCTGACTTTATTAAGAGCTTGCTGAAAATTTTGGTCCTGAAAGTAATGTCTTGCAGCATTTCAACTTCTTGAGAAACACAATGTGTTTCTGACTTTGACTAAACACATTGTTTAGTCAAACAAAATTTTGACTAAACAAACTATCGGGCTGCTTTCATGACACAGCCCGATGTACACCACGGGGTTAGCAGGCCACCTCCATTGACTCTACTACAAAGAAGCAAGTACTTGATGAGCAGGATTCAGAGGAGGAGGATGTAGATGCACGAGCACACGAAAGATGGATAAATTTGGATTGGTTGTACCGCGGCTCGCAACAAACACCCGAGGGTGCATCAGTGGCACCAGCATGTTAGACCTCTACGAGACAGGCGACTGGTCTCTTCTTTGGTGGACTGCCCATTTCACAAGAGCCCGCCCAAAAGTGTGAGGTTTCCCTTCCCATGGAGCAGCGATCAAAGGATTGTGAGGCATTGCCACACCGCTATGAGAGTGATACACAGGATTCGACTCCTCGGAGGTTGTTTTCCACGTTTCGGGCTTATGCAAAGGTGGTTTGGCCCTACTACCAGAGAGAGTACCAGGCTGCTGATTCCCAGCCACACTCAGACAGTCACCAGAACTATGCGCATTTTGCTCTATGCCGTTCTCCAAGAGACGGTTGTGCACTTCTGTCCCTTGCTTGAAGCACTTGGGACAGGTGAAGGGGCCGGACCTCACTGCATGTGGGAGTTGGCCCAGACCTTGTTTGTCATAGAGACTCACATGGTGAGGGCTTCCTACATCAGGAAGTTCCAATCCCTGTGCCAGAGAGTGTTGGAATTGGTAGGAGGCAGAGGGTTCCAGCTATGGGTGGTCGCTACCATCATGCTCCACGCGTACATGGAGTACACCAACCTCTTCACTTACTTTTATCATCCTACCCTCATCAAGCCATCTGAGTCCCTTGAGCTGCTTCTTTGGGCTCAGTACTAGTATCTCCAACGGATGAGGCCAAGGAGGCTGCTCTCGTGCATCAAGTGAGCCTTTTGGTAGTAGTGACAACTACATCTTCAATGACGTCTCTCATCCACTTCCTCTCCTACACCCTCTTCCCTACCTACCTCAGTTGATGGTGTGGCCATCACCACAGAGGAGAAGAAGGGGGAAAAGAGAGGTGGTAAGGGGTACCAAAAATAACAGCAAAAACAGCCAACAAGCATTGGAAGTGGATGATCTTTCTGCTACTGCAGCTATCGGGACATTCATGGCTACACGTAATGCCAACAGTCCTTGGAATGGAACCAGAACATGTGGCCTCCATGGCGTGCACGCTTATCAGACATATTTTTGCAACACCCAGGTGGGTCGTGCAATAGCCTCGACAGCATCCGAGCCTTTCGTCACTCTAAACGGCACTCGGGATATGGACCCTCGAGACCACACCATTGCAAAACTTCATCATCTGCGACCCTCGAGTCCCTGAGTACACACTCAGGGACGTGAGAGTGTATCTTCACATCCATGTGGCCCATAGACAGCTTTTCATAATGTGTCTGTTGATTGTGACGATGCTTGCGGAGGAGCTTGATTGGCTTGTGATAAAGAAGGACCTCATACTACCGATACGCTTGATGAGCCACAGATTTATGTTGTTTGTCTTTACTCCGAGTCCTTTATTGAGCGTCCAAAAAATAACGACTGCTTTGTGACTTATTGCTCAGTGTCGATGATGTGACTTGAGGCAAGAGGATCATGGACTCCAGTGTCACCCAGTCATTGCCTGTCCAGAGCAATGGGGTGGTACACTTTGATGGTCCATCTGGCCCCTTGAACATTTTTTATGTGCTTTTTGTCCCTGTTCTTGAGCTGAACCTGCTACTTGTTTGTGCTTGCACCAGCATGAGTCTCTCGATTCAGTGCTCTCTTAACTCTGTTATGGTGACTGTTGTCGACATGTGTGCCGTTCTTCATGTCTCAGTTTTTTTGTGACTTGTATCGTGTGTTTTGTTGGAATCCCTCTACCTCTTCTCCTTCCTCCAATTATGCGCGTATGTTTCTCAAGGTATTATCTCCCCTGAACACCAACGTTTACTACATCATCACCTTTGCCATGTGAGCTCAAACACTGTGTCCACGCTCATACAGAAATCAGCCAATCCATAATCAAGATATGGCTTCCTTCAAGATGATGTCCAAGACCGGCTATCTCTTCTAAGATGAGGGTAAAATGCATCGTTGCACTTACCCTCACTCCACTTCCTAGGCACTGCATCCACTAGAGTTGGTCCACTCGGACCTTCGAGGTCCCTCCTTTTCAATTATCTCTCAGATTGTGGGCAATATTTTCTTATCATGACTAATGACTTCACCCACTTCTCTACGCCCTACGCCACAAGAGTGATGCCGCCCAGGCAGTCCGTCACTGTCTGGTGTTGGTTGAACAATGACCTCATCACACCCTTCACTCATTCTATTTGGATCATGGTGGTGATTTCTTAGGCAAGATGGGCATCTTCTTTCCTGAGCACGGTGTTTTTCACAAGTGCTCTGTCCATACGAAACCACAGAAAAATTGTGTGTCTAGGCGATGAGACCGTACCTTGGAGGATGCGGTCCGCGCCATGGGATTTGAGTGCGGTCTTCTTTAGTCATTTGCCTTTGAGGACTTCTTCTACATGACATAGGCCTTGAACATTCTGCCGCACGGTCCTCTTCCGGACCATGTCACGTCGTACGAGCTGTGGTTCGGCCATCGTGCTGACCTTCATCTCACTCGAGTCTAGAGGTCCCTAGCCTGCGTTTGGTATAATAAGGACCAGCAGATGTGTCTTCCTCGGACTTTGCCTGGTGTCAAAGGTTTGGCGCTTTTGGGACCTGCTCACCATCGTATTATTGAGTCTCAAGATGCTCTCTTCTTTTAGGCTCGTGCCTATCACAACCTGTCCATCACTCTTTCACTTGTCATTAACTATATTCTTACGTCTCTGACTGATGACGATCCAGCCATCTTGGTTGTGGGTATAGTCACCTTGTCGGTTCCCACTTGTGCACCTTCTCCCATGCTAGTATCAATCCCCTCTGACACACTTCATCTCATACTAGTTCCATTCCCCTCTAGCACAACTACTTCCGTGCTAGTACTTGTTTCCTTTAGCACACCCTCTCCCATGCATGTGCCAGTTTCCTTTGGTATGCCTGACCTCGTGCCATTTTCAATATCCCCAATCACACCTGGTCTAGTGTCTGCACCTGTTTACCCCGCACGTCAGCCAACACCTGTTGGTGATTCTTCCTCATCCTCTCTCCTTCCCTACAAGCCTACATCCCCTGCAGTTGTGGCACAGTTGCCTTCTCCACACCTCGAGGTGAGTACCTCAGTATTGGGCTACTCTTGCGAGCCTGGTGGTCATCTTCAACCACTGGTCTCTAGGGCTCAACAGATGGCTGACTCGGTATCCAGATGCCCCACTCGTAGTGTTTAAAGTGGCGAGCATGGTACAAATGCCCTTGGCCTTAGTGTCCATGCACATTGTGTTGAGGTGCATCCAATGTGCCTTGTCAGTCACGATCTGGTCTGCCTGTGAGTTCTCAGTCGCTTGTAGTATCGCAACTTATATTGTGGTGGTTAGACCAAGTTCAGAGGCATGTTTGTTGGCCACCCAGATTTCTCCCTTGACCGCTACCTGATCCAAGCAAGTTGAGGCACTCTTGGCTGAGGACACAGTGGTGTGTCGCTTGTCACAATGAGCTGAGAGCCATCCATGATTATGGTCCCTATGAGCTTGTTGACCTCACACCTCGGAAAAAGGTTGTATAAGTGAGGTGGGTGTTTCACAAGAAATTGAAGCCTAACAAAACACAGGATCACTACAAGGCCCGCTTGACAGCCAAACCATTCTCACAGGTTAAGGGTGTAGATTTTACTGACACCTTCACACTCCTTGGTTGTACAGCCACTGCTTGAGTTTTGTTTGGGATTGTTTCTCTCTGCGGCTTGGAGCTCCACCAGATGGATGTGAACAATCCATTCCTCCATGGAAAGGTAGAGGAGGAAATCTACATGGTCCAGCCACTTGCTTTGAGGTTGGTGACAGGGTCTAGCACTTGCGCAAGGCCTTTTATGGCCTAAAGCAGTCACCTTGGTGCTGGAATGAGGAGATCACCGACACGTACCTGCTATCTGTGGAGTGATGTCGATCGTCCCTCTTTCTCCCTGATGGTTGAGGGCCTCACAGCCATCTTGTTTCATGCGGATGACCTCCTTATCACGTCTCCTTTCATGGAGGCTATGAAGGAGGAAAACGGAGTCCTTCAAGCTGCCTAAAGGATGAAGGACCTTGGTCCTCCAGTTGTTTCCGTACGATGGAGATTGTACTTGGTTGCCAACGGGGGACACTCTTACTTCATCAAGTGCATGAATCTTGCATTGTGGAGAAGTGGTTTTCTGACCTCCTTAGTGTAGTTCCCATAGCCTCCATCCCCATGACACCTCAAAGGAAGGATGCCATCAAGGTAGATGGTCTAGCACAGTTGGGAGAGATGGTGGATGTTCTTTCGTACTTGCACCTTATTGGCTCACTGATGTACATAGCCATAATCACACAAACCGACATTGTCTTTGCTGACAACCTCCTTGTATAGTTCTCACAGTGTCCTCCAATGAGATCCATTCATGCGGCTATGCAAGAAGTGTAAAACGTGGTTTTTACATTGTACCTCGTATTTTGTTTGTGACGACAATGTTTGCTGGCGGTCGACGGTTACAAAGGCAGTGCTACACTGCACGTAGCTCATTAGGGGCTAAGTATGTTGTGTTGGGGGCTAGGACTACTAAGACGGTGTGGCTTTTGTGTCCAATCGCAATGTACTTTGGGCATGCATGAAACACATCCAAGTTCTCTACGATTTTGTATGAAACACACCCAAGTTCTCTGCTTTTTAGTGCCTTTGTCAGGAAATCGGCCCGCTACATGTAGCGGGCTGATTTCATGACCAAGGCACTGATATGAGGAAAGTTGATGGTGGCCATTCTTTCTTTCAGATTTCACTTCTTTCCCAAGCATGACTGAGAATAGGGTGTGTGTGTATCGATGATTGAGAATCTTGTTACACACTTGTTTTACTTATGCACATGTATGGACATGCGTACCATGGGGTCATGGGAGAGTGTTGTGATGTGAGCCGTCCTTGTTTGTTTGTAGTACTTAATGTGACCACTCGGTCATGTCCATCCTTGTGTGAATCCCTGATGTGGACCAGTTGGCACTGGAGCACCGTAAGGTGGTGGGCCACACCCACCAGCCATTGCAAAAAAGATGCCACGGCATCCGAGGTGCTTGCTGGGGCACTCTCCAATTCTTTTCAGTCTCTAGAGTTTTCTTGATGGACTGGATGTACAGCCTGATTTGCAAATTTCTCATTCTACATCCACTGATCATTGTTGGAATCATACATGTGTGTATTCATTGCATCCGGCTCAACGCTTCATATCCATACGATCAGACGGTTCTGCATTTGGATGACTATGAGCAGAGTTTTGACCAAAACAATGGTTTTTGGCCTGCTACATGACAAACTGACACTACCGGGTGCGCCACACGCCATGTGCCGTAGCTGGTACTTATGCTACATGCTTGTTGGCAGTTGTTTATCTATTCATGCTAAGATATTGAGGCTTATGAGACTTTGTATATCGCCATAGGCAAACCCTTGTCGTTCCTTGCACATGATTGCTTGCTAGTGCATTAGCTGACTTGACAGTGTTGCCACATCAGCAACACCAAGGCTAGAAAGCTTCCGAGCACTTTCTTAGGAGGCTCCATGAGGGGTGAAGGGAGCCAAGTGTCACACCACATTGCAAAGTCCACTCCATCGCTCAACGGCCGCCGTTATCAACGTATGGTAAGTCAGTTTTTCCTCAAGCATGTATACCAGTTAAGAGGTCATAGCATAGATCAGTGCACGTGCAAATCACAACACTTCACCATAACGTGTAAGCACTACTAAACATACATGTGTAGAGGTCATGCAGCCACAGCACACACCACAAGCCATGCTCCCCCATACTCTCATATCCCCATGCTCTCGCAGGTCTGCACAAGTGTGATAATGAGCACACAAAGGATGAGGACACAACGGAGACAACACAATGTGAGGGAACTCACAGATGCATGACAGCCCACTCACAGATACAGGCCAACCTGATGGACAGATTTCTTCCATGATGCGCGCTTGTTTTCATAGTGTAGCGTGATGGGTGAGGCAGGCTAACAAAACTCACAAAGTAGACAATAACGCCGTACACCCTCGCATGCAGCAGCACCCATTACCACGTACTTTGCCTCTACGGTGGTGCATGTGATGCACCCCTGCTTGCCACTACACCATGACATGGTTGTGCCGCCAATGAGGAAGATCCACCCAATGCGGCCATTGCTTCTTAAACTCCCAGCCTGGTCACTGCTGGTGACAAAAATTCAACCATGACGTGGGGAAGAGACACCGTAGCACACCAAGTGAATGGTTGCATCTAGGTACAGCTGGTGGGGGGACTAGGAGAACTATGCTAACTGATTCACGTCAACATCAATGTCTTGTGGTGTGGCAGTAGAGAGGAACATGAGGGATACAATTATACGAAAACAAGTAGTCACATATACATCCCCTCCAACTGTTTCGGCATCAAAGGCATTCATCTTTACCTGGTTATCTGGGATCATAGGTGTGGCGGCACTGGGTACAGTGGACAAGAGTTCCGCAAAGTGCTCGGCTAACACTTCACCTAGGTTGCCTAATGCACATGTAGAAAACTGTGGGCACGCTCGCGCTCCATCTCCATGCCCATAAACACATGTACAGGTCCAAGATCTTTCATCTTGTACGTGAACTACAATAGATCCTTCACTTTCTAGAAAGTGGCAAGGTTAGGCAATGCAATAAGTAGATCATCCACATACACAAGTACGGTGACAAGGGTAGCACAAACTGAGATGAAGAAGAGGGTCGGATCTGCAACGCTGCGTACCGGGCCTCTTTTTGGGAGGGTGCATCTGATCCCTCAGTCACATTGATGTGTCCTAGGTGATATTTCAACGTAAACGAGAATCAGCTCAGGTATTAACTCAAACGCATCGATTGTCTTGACATGTTTGGTTACGTTTGGGAAAACACCGATGGGTTGTGGTCGGTCACGACCGACACACCCTCCTCAGTGCCCTTGAGGTATCAATGCCACGTCTTGAAAGTGTGTACCACTACGAGGAGCTCTTGATCCCCATTCGTGTACCACGTCTCCACGTGGATAAGTTTCTGGCTCTCATACACAACTGGACGACCATTCTACATGAGGACTACTCCAAGTCCTACTAGTAACGAATCACACCGCACCTTCTACGGTTGCGATGGATCGAGTTTAGCTAAGACGGGTGCTATGGATAGAAGCTCTTTGACTTTGGGAAGAGCGTTCTCACAATCACGTTTCCATTCCTAATACACGCCTTTCATGTGAGCCTGGTTGGAGGAGCTACGAGGGTCAAATACCCTGGCATAAACTACCGAAAGAAGTTTGCAAGGCCGAGGAAATACCAAATCTGCCCGACGTTTTCTAGGCACGGCCGATCCACCACAACTTGGACCTTTTGTGGATCAACACAGATATCGTCCTTGTCGACTATGTATCCAAGGTATTCGAGCTCATCTTGTGCAAACTTGCACTTGCTCAATTTTGCATAGAACGTCTGTTCCCGAAGGATCGCGAGGACGTTGCGTAAATGTTCTATGTACTCTTCCATTAATGTGGAGAAAACTATGATGTTTTCTAGGTAAACCAAGACAAACTGGCCCAGTTTCTTGGCAAAAGTTTGGTTTATTTTTCCTTGGAAAGTTGTCGGGTATTCATTAGCCCAAAGCACAAAACTTAAAACTGATAGTATCCCATATGCATTCAAACTATTATTTTGAGTACATCATCCTCAGTGATGTAGATTTGGTGGTACCCTTGAGACAAACCCAAGTCCAAAAAGGCATTCTCCCCTTGGAGTTGGTCAAATAGGTCCTTAATCCGCGGTGGGAGGAATTTATTTTTTACTGTCAGCTTGTTCAACAACCGGTAGTCCATGCACATGTGTAAACCATCGTCTTTTTTATTCACAAAAGGGATCGACGCATCGTACGGCAAGCTACTTGGCTCAATCCACCCTTTCGCAAGGTACTCTTTAATTTGACGTTCAGCCTCTTGCCTTTTTGTTGGACTAAGGCGATGCACGGGTCTGAAGTCCTTGACCTCATAAAACGTGTGATGCATCTACTCACACTTGGTGCACTTCTTGTACATGAGAGTGTAAAAACCCTCCCACGGCATTGGGCATCACTTAAAGTGTAGCCTCTATGCACCTCACTCCTTGACCACATACTTGACGAGCTTGTCGTCAAACCCCGTCATGGCAAGGTCATCCCACTGACCTAGTAGAGCCTTGTTGACACGTAGAACGTGCTCTATGCGATCCGGCCAGTCGGTCAGCTTCATGCCCTTCTGGAAGAACTCCACACTAAGGAGGAAGGACGTGTTTATGACCGGCTCCAATGTCGTTGATGTAGGAAAGACCTCGTTGTCATTAGCTGTGGTATCAGCACTTGCGGCTAGTTGCAATCGTTGTTGCGTCCGCACCTGGTTCACGCTCTGTAATGCCTTGTCAAGGTCTTCGCATCACTAGATTACCTCCTGAGTGGCCATACGCTACAGTTGGAAATCATGACCAAGATCCGTGGTGCTCTGCCCAATATGGGCTTGGAGGTTGGTGAACGGGAACTTCAAGTCTGATGTCGTCAGAGCGTCAGCGATGGCCTTGAGGGCCTCACACTATCTGTACACCTTTACCCACTGCAGGAGGGTACGGTTTGCGTACACACCTCGAAGGAGTTCCACCATCTGGAGGAAGCTATCGTCAGTGACGACGCTTGAGTAGATGTGGGATTGTCCCATCATAGCCACATTGTAGGAAGGGAGGTCCGTCCCCACTTCTCTGGGTGGTGTCATACCTCCACTGTCAGTGCTGAACTTGATTCATCCAGCCACCTTGGTAGCCAACACAACCTACCTCCGTCGGTCATCGCAAATTGCCTTTGTGACAGCATTGACCGGCTCATGCTCACGGGAACTTCCCGCATGAGTGCTTTTGGCGCCTTTGCTGATGTCAACAGCCTCGCTGCTATCGGCAACTTTAGGCGATCCGGCGAGCATCTTGTCCCTCTTGAGCGATTGGCTCAAGTTCGCCACATGATGATGGCGATGATTGTGGTCCTCATCACCTTTGCCGTCATCGAAGTCGTGCTCTTTGTTGGGGTTCATGCTCAAGTGGCTATCCTCAAGCGCATCCTTCGTTGCCTGGGAGTCATCCACGTGCACGGCAATGTACTCATCGAGTAATTTTTGGCTTCCGCATGCTTCTCGGTGTTGCCGAGCTTAGGGAGGGTTACCTTCGATGGTACGGTTACCTTTGTTCTGAAAACCGTGCTCTCAGTAGTGGCTCCCAAGTTCTGAAGTCCACCGAGGGTGTGTGGTGAGGCCGTCACCACCTTGCCTTTGTTGGTCTTGGACAGTCCAAAACTTGTTGTTCCTTCGTCCATGTAACTAGCATGGGAAGACCGATGTGAGCGTTATACCAAAAATTCAGGGAGGTGTCGCCTCCCAAGTCTTCTTGCTATCACGATCGGTGAGGCAATTACAAAATTTAGTCTTATTTCTTCTAGGCCTCCACGGTCCATAAAGCCACATGGTAGATAATTACTATTTTTCTACACCGCCACAATCAGCACTATGATGTGGATTCAAGCTAATTCCCTTAGCCATGACTCACGTCACTAGGCAAGCTATAAAGCCTATAAAAGCAAAGGAATGACAAAGCAAAGAGACTACAATAAATGGAGTACCTCTGACAACGGTGAGGAGGGGGGGTCAACTCTAGCCAATAGTTTGCACCCTTGCATGCTCCTCCCTCACTCTTCTTGTCTTTTTCTTTGTCTTCTGGTCTTCCCTGGCCTCCTATTGAATTCGTGCATCTCGTGCCTCCTTGGAGAATTCGCCCTTGTGCCACACGGCACCTAAAAATTCCCAAAGTGTCACATTCCTTCTTTTTTTATCCTCTTTGGTTGTGAGGATCCATTGTCTTAGAGAAAGGCATTGTTCCAATTTTTGGTTGGAGAAGGGGAGAAGGACCCTTCAAAATTGAAGAGAATTGGTGGTTTTGGGGGTGGACACTCCCCACCCCATCCAACAAAAATTCAACAGGTCCCTTGGAGAAAAGAGAAAGCTTAGATGAATTAGGAGGATGAAAATGAGCTCCTCGAGAGCTTTCTAATGGACTTTACGGTGCTTAAAATGGTAAGGTTTAAAGCCTGTACTCCCCTGTGGTGTTTATTGCAGTTACTTGTGGTATTTTATATCCTTGTAGCTGGAAAAACCATCACACAGTTAGTCACGAGGGTCGACCTTCTTCGAAAACCACTGTAACATGTCGTGTCTACAACTTCTATACTGAGGTCATCATTGGAGTTCATAGAATGGCATCCAGAGTTTTCTTGAGGGTTTTTCCCCACCGTATCACTCTAGGGGAAATCGCCATCAATGACCCGTGCAAGGATACTTGAATATTTCAAGTCTGTGGAGGCCCATTTCCATTCTTTCCTCACCACCTTGTTATGGGTTTGAAACGAGGGTGGTAGTACCTTGAACTCGTGAGTTTGCACGAGTTTTCCATCTTCAAAACTCAAAGTTTTTCATAATCATACTTCGAGTTTTATCTATGGCAAGTTGGCGCGGAATCATTGCGTGCGAGACACGCTGACGATTTCACGCCAGCATATGCCACTCGCACCTCACTCACTTGCTCTATATCTCTCTCTACCCCTCGCCTCTCTCACTAGAGGAGGCAAAGAGGAGATGGTGAGGACAAGGTCTTGAGGCCACAGGCCTCCAGCCTCAAGGCCTCGTGGTCTCTTGGCTACCGATCTAGCCACCACCTTGATCGGTGGCTGGTGGCTCGCCGGCGGGTGGCCGACCGGCCATTTGACCGGCTGTCGGCCATCCAGTCGGCCGGCCTCCAGCTGGCTGGTAGCCCACGGGTGGCTGGCCACTGCCCAGTACTTGCAATAGGGAAGGGTGGTTGTGAGCCACCCCCTCGCTATTGCGAGGTGAAGGGGCGAGCCGGCCCTCCCGCTACAACGTAACTTTCATATTCAACTTGTAACCTTGACCTTGCCACCCTGTTGGCCTTGGACCTCCCCACCACGTGATGCTTGGGTGTATCCCAAAAATATCAATATGGTGGTGTTAGAGGCAGATGGGTTGCACAAGGAGTTGGAGCTACTGGAATTATACATGAGCCATATGGAGATCATGGAATCACACCGAAAGTGTGGCATTCTATTGAATGATGAGCTACATAAGCACCACCTCCACCTGTGCAATTAGGCCGTTGCCACTCACCTGATTGGCTCAGCGGGTCCTCGTTTGAGAACTTCCTTGACCATCTGTGTGACCCAGATTGTGGGATACACGTGACCAATCAAGTTCTCAACTGGAATTATACACAGCTCCTGGAGTGTTACAATCACTCCTATGCTGGGGAGCAGTTGACAGTTACAACAGCTACAATTGTGGTTGCCTCCTCCACAGCCAACAATGAGGCTTCACAGGGAGCCAAGGATGGTGGCGGGAGGAGCGTTGGTAACTAGACTGGTGGACAGGCCACCCACTGCAAGTTCAATGAGCCCAGGCATCGCTACAAAAACTGCTCAACCCCACCACACCCTAGACTCAAAGAGGAGGTGCGATGCGTGGAAATGTAAGGAGAGGGGGAAGCAGCTGAAGCCGCCTAAGCTTGAGTAGCGTATCCACCCTGATCGGTCCCAGTTGCCCCACCAGGGTGGCCACATGTACACAACAGCTGCATATCTTGCTCCCCCAGTTGTAGAAAATTGGTGAGATTGTCTTGGGGAAGCACCACCAAGAGTAGCAGCAACATTAGTGGCACCGCATAAAATACTGTGCCTGGACCACAAATTGCACCTTCCCACGCCGCCGGTGCTGGACCATCCTTGGGACGTGACTCCCTTCTTGAGTGCTTGCTCCACAAGATGGCTATCCTTCCTGCACAGGTCGCTAATCAGGGAGGTGGGATCGATGCTTGTTAGAGAGCACATGAAACAAGGTGTGTCCCCCAGATGTTTGTGAAGGCCCATGGTATGGGGACTAACATTGGGATGGGATACAATTAGTGCGGGAGGAGTGGGGGTCTGAGCAGCCAAAGCAACGTGAGACTGATACCGCCCATTTTCAGGTAACCTCCACAGATATAGAAAGAGATGGAACATGGATAGTAGAATCGGTAACAACGCATCACATGAAATAAAAATACTATAGGATTTATATATCTGAAATGCTTTACAATGAGTTTAAGAAACATAAATCACTCAATGCTGTGAAAAAGTGCCCCTGCCATGGTTGCCGTTTGCCGTTTTCTTGGTCCGACCACTAGAGTGGTTGGATGTCCAATCTGATTGCAGATTTGGACTCCTTGGATTTCGCCATGCGATTTCGAGCTTTCAGTTGCTCGATTTGGTTGAGAATTCAGAGAGTTAGCCCTACCCAAAGTTCGGGTGGTGAGGCGGGTGGAATCTGGTACCCATCCGGGGTGACGGGATACTCCACCGCTGGTGGTCCGTGTTCAGCTCCAACTGGCTCCATAGACCCCAAGGCCCTAGAGGAAGCAACCAGGGAGGTCCCCTGGACCAGGTCGAGCCGCCCTTTGACTTGTCAATCAAAGAAAGGCGCTTCAAGCCGTCGCCGGCTCGTGTCGGAGACGACTCACGTCGGCGGCAGCCAAAGGCGGCTCCACCAAGGGTTGCTTGGATGGGCGTAGCAGGGGCTATACTGCTCCGTTTTGGGCGTGCTTGGATGCGTTGGAAAGCTCAGATCACAGGCTATAAGAATATGATGTAATCTCACCAAAATAACTAACCATTAATGATTCGCAGCCTCTCTCAGTTTCTGCAACCTGCATTCTGCCAGAATTCTGCACTTGGTGTTGTGGCGACCCAAAGCACACACCTCCCTTGGAAGTCTCTTTGCACTAAGAAGCCGTGCACATTTAGGCAGTTCAGGACACGCCAGGAAAGCATTCCTGACAAAGGGTTATGGGCCCACAGCCCTGACTTGCCTACTAAGACGTTCACGGCTTCCGCAACGCACGGGAGTGTCGCTCCGGGCGACGTCGCCGTCGCACTTTGAGACTGTCCTTCGCAGAAGTTCAACATGGCGCAGAAGCCGGAGTCCTCGCCCATCCAAAAGTACATGGGCGGCCCTGGATTTGGGCTGTGGCGGTGGCATTTCGAGATCTACCTCGCGCACAAGGGACTGCTGGAGCTTATGAAGGGCACGGAGGTTCAAGATGCGAGCGCAACGNGGCCTTCGCGAAGAAGAACACGGAGGCGCTGATGCTCCTCTTGTCGGCGCTGCATGAATCTCAGTGGGGCTACATCCACGGCTGCGACCTGGCAGCTGACGCGTGGAAGAAGCTCTGCTCCATTCACCAATCAACATCCCTAGCCAACAAGATCTTCGCAATGAAGCGACTCTTGACGGTGAGGATCGAGGAGGGTGAGGATGTCATTTCTGCCATGCAGCAGATCGAGTCTCTTGCCTCACAATGCAATGATGTGGGGTGGAAGATTGACATGAAGATGCAGGCGATGGCACTCCTCATGGCTCTACCCGACAGTTGGAGCCCTCTCATCACCGTGCTAGGAGGTTGGGAGGAGAATAAACTCACCTACGGCGCAGTCGCCGAGTACATCCGCAACGAGGTGCACCGTCGGAGCGGTGGCGAGACCTCATCATCCTCAACTGCCCTGGTCAAAACGCAGGGTGGCAGCAGCAGCGGCAAGCGAGGAGGCGGTAAGAGCGGCGGCAAGAAGGGCGCCAAGAAGGGTGCATGCCATAACTGTGGCAAGGAGGGTCATTGGGCCAAGGAGTGCCCAGAGGAGGCGCAGGCCGGCGGCAAAGGCGCCAAAGGCAAGAAGGCGCTCCTCAATGGCAGGAGGAACCACGACCTGAAGGGCGCCAACCGGCGGTGCCTCGACTCAGGTGCAGAGGAGCATACACAAGTTGAGAAGGTGGGGTTCATCAACTACACCAAGTCTGCCAAGTCCATGGTGGTCGCGAACGACAAGGTCGAACCTGCGGCCGGCCAAGGTGACGTGGACATAGAGGTGGTGGTTGGTGGTAAAAAGGCACAATGTGTTATCCAAAATGTGCAACATGTCCCCGGCCTGGCTGACATTTTGAGTGTGAGCCGCTTGACAGACAAAGGGTATGAAGTGCTCTTCCGCAGGAAAGGTGCAGTTGTGCGGATGGACGGCGGCGGCGAGGTCGTGCTTGAGGCGAAGCGCAAAGGAGGCCTCTACATCGTTGAGACCAAGGTCATCTCCTCGGCAACAAACGCAGCAGACCCGCCAGCTTGCGTCGTCAACCTCGCTAAAGGCGGGGGAGCAGACCTGCAGCTGTGGCATCGGCGGCTGGGGCACTCGTCGCCCACAGTCGTGCAAGAGATGGCGAAGCGCGACATGGTTCGCGGCCTCAACATCACCGGTGCAGCAGACACAGTAGCAGATTCCGCAGAGCACAAGTGCGAGCCTTGCATCGTGGGCAAGGCAAAACGCAAGCCGTTTGAAGACGGAAGGCGGCGGGCCGAGAACCTGCTCGAGGTCGTGCACAGTGATGTGTGCGGACCGATCAAGACGCCGTCCATTGGGGGCGCGCGGTACTTTGTCACCTTCATCGACGATTGCAGCAGAAAACTCTACGTCTACTTCATGAAGCGGAAGAGCGATGTGCTGGACCGGCTGAAGAAGTACGTCGCAACAATGGAAAGGCAGACTGGCCGCAAGGTCAGAGCGCTACGCAGCGACAATGGCGGCGAGTACGTGGGCTGCGGAGGGTGGCTGAAGGAGCAGGGGATTGAGTGGCAGCCGACCACTCCGTACACGCCCCAGTCAAATGGTGTGGCGGAGCGTGCGAACCAGAAGCTACTCACCATGGCGCGGACGATGCTCGTGGACGCTAAACTTCCACGGAGCCTGTGGGCCGAGGGCGTGAGTACGGCGTGCTACATCACCAACCTCACCCCAACAGCAGTGCTGAAAGGGAAGGGCGGCTGGAAGACACCGCAAGAGGCTTGGAGCGGGCGCAAACCAAGCGTGGCGCACCTGAAGGCGGTCGGGTGCAAGGCGCACGCGTTGGTGCAGGCCGCGCAAAGAAAAGACTCCAAACTGGACCCGTATGCAAAGGCGTACGCGTTCGTCGGGTACGAGAGTGCGCTCAAGGCGTACCGGCTCTTTGATCCACGAACGCAGGACGTAATCACCAGCCGCGACGTCACGTTTGATGAGCAGCAAAGCTACTGCAGCAGCAACAACATCGACGTAGCGCACTCTCCAAAGCAAGGGGAGTGGTTCCAACTCCTTGAGTGTGAGGAGGAGCCGGCGGCTGCAGAGGTCGATGACGGGTCTTCGGAGGATGACGGTGCTGGAGCGCAGCAGGGCAATGCAGCAGGTGTAGGTGCCGCTGGAGCGCAGGACGCAGCAGCCGACGCGGGGGAGCTCGCAGGCGAGGACAACGTTGCAGCACTGCAGCAGCAGGACCAGCAGCTAGCGTCACCAAGGTCACCGCGTCGCAGCCGGAGGCAGCGAAATGCGGCAAAGCGGTATGACGCGAGTACAGGCCGTTGGGTCGGCATGGCGCGGTGCATGATGGCAGCCGCAATGGAGCCGACAACCGTGCAAGAGGCGCTTGCACGGCCTGACGGGCAGCAGTGGGATGAAGCAATAAAATCTGAACTTGCGTCCCTTGCTGAGAACGGCACTTGGGAGTTGGTGGATCGGCCTCAGGGGGCGAAGGTGATCAGCTCCAAGTGGGTGTTCAAGGTGAAGCTCACCAAGGACAGCAAGGTGGAGAAATATAAGGCGCGGCTAGTGGCGAAGGGGTACGCGCAGCGGAAAGGCAAACACTACGATGAGACGTTCGCGCCCGTCGCCAAGTTCACAAGCATCCGGACAATCCTCGCGGTGGCAGCCGCAAAGGACATGGAGATCCACCAAATGGATGTCAAGACGGCATTCCTGAACGGCATCATCGACAAGGAGATCTACCTTGAGGTGCCGGAGGGGGTGGATGCGCCGGAGGGCAAGGTGTGCAAGCTGCGGAAGGCCTTGTACGGGCTAAAACAGGCGCCCAGGTGCTGGTACCAGCAGATGGACGGCTACATGGCGGAGCTCGGCTTCAAGCGCTGTGAGTCAGACCACAGCGTGTACGTGCGGCGCAGCAAGGGACTCCATCAGATTGTCGCACTCTACGTGGACGACCTGATCCTGTGTTCATCAGATCTGGTGGCTTTGCAGCAGCTCAAGGAGCAGCTGAGCAGCAGATTTAAGATGACGGACATGGGGGAGCTGGAGTACTACCTCGGGGTGAGCATCACGCGGAACCGGAGGGCGCGCACGCTTGAGTTGGGGCAGGCCAAGTACGTGGCCGAGGTCCTGAAGCGGTATGGCATGGAGGACTGCAAACCAGTGGGCAGTCCATTCTCCACAAGCTGTGAGGTGAGTGCGGCGATGGCGCCCCAAACCAAAGAAGAGAAGGAGGACATGGCGGAGGTGCCCTACCAATCTGTGGTGGGCAGCCTGATGTATGCCATGGTGGCAACTCGGCCGGACTTGGCCTACGCGGTGGGTCAGGTGAGCAGGTATGTGGCCAACCCTGGGCCACTACACTGGCAGGCGGCGAAGCGCATCCTCCGGTACTTGCAGGCAACGCGGCATGCGCGCCTGAAGTACGATGGAAAGGGGAGGTCAGACCCCTTGCAGCTGGTCTGCTACACTGACGCAGACTACGCCGGCAATGTGGACAAGAGGAAGTCCACTTCTGGCTGTGTTCTTCCTCGCAGGTGCAGCGGTCTCGTGGTGCAGCAGGAAGCAGGACTGCGTTGCCACCTCCATAGTGGAGGCGGAGTACGTCGCTCTGGCCGAGGCGGTCAAGGAAGCGGTGTGGCTCCGCAGATTGCTGGGGGAGCTGGGCGTGCCACAGCAGGAGCCTACGGTGGTTCAAGAGGACAACACCGGCTCCATCTCGCTGACCAACAACCCGACGCAGCACAGGAGGATGAAGCACATCGACGTGCGCTACCACTACGCGTGCGACATGGTGGAGAAGGGACAGGTTGTGCTGCAGCATTGCAGCACAATGCACATGCTCGCAGATTGCTTAACCAAGGCGCAGCCCCAGGATCGGCATGTCATCAGCCTTGCAGGGCTTGGGTTGACAAGCTGTGAAGGGCTTGAAGGCGCTGGAGCGGACGAGTAAAGAGTGAGCATGAGGCATCCGGCATGGAAGGTGCACGGGGGAGATTGTTAAAAAGTGCCCCTGCCATGGTTACCGTTTGCCGTTTTCTTGGTACGACCACTAGAGAGTGGTTGGATGTCCAATCTGATTGCAGATTTGGACTCCTTGGATTTCGCCATGCGATTTCGAGCTTTCAGTTGCTCGATTTGGTTGAGAATTCAGAGAGTTAGCCCTACCCAAAGTTCGTGTGGTGAGGCGGGTGGAATCTGGTACCCGTCCGGGGTGACGGGATACTCCACCGCCGGTGGTCCGTGTTCAGCTCCAACTGGCTCCATAGATCCCAAGGCCCTAGAGGAAGCAACCAGGGAGGTCCCCTGGACCAGGTCGAGCCGCCCTTTGACTTGTCAATCAAAGAAAGGCGCTTCGAGCCGTCGCCGGCTCGTGTCGGAGATGACTCACGTCGGCGGCAGCCAAAGGCGGCTCCACCAAGGGTTGCTTGGATGGGCGTAGCAGGGGCTATACTGCTCCGTTTTGGGCGTGCTTGGATGCGTTGGAAAGCTCAGATCACAGGCTATAAGAATCTGATGTAATCTCACCAAAATAACTAACCATTAATGATTCGCAGCCTCTCTCAGTTTCCACAACCTGCATTCTGCCAGAATTCTGCACTTGTTGTTGTGGCGACCCAAAGCACACACCTCCCTTGGAAGTCTCTTTGCACTAAGAAGCCGTGCACACTTAGGCAGTTCAGGACACGCCAGGACAGCATTCCTGACAAATGCATCACATGAACTCAATTGGTTGTGTGTCTTGGGCCCTCTTGGAACCACTTGCTCACTTCAAAATGTGTTTCAAGAGACTCTTGAGGTTCAGGGGTGGGAACAACAAGGGCCTATCGGAGAAGTGTCTTCGATAGACATCATGTACATGCTTGAATTTTGATTGTGCATGTTGTCACCTGACCACTTTGGCATGCGGACCATATACTGCAATGGCATATGTACCACCACACCTCATAACATGCATGTTGTCTTATCTAGGAAATTGTTTATGGTTCTTACCAGGCTCATTCCATTTCCATCAATGCATCTATTGATGGAGCTGCTTCTACTCTTCTTGCACATGGGCATTTGATCCTGACCAGCTCTTTGGCGATATGAGCTGCACCACCGCTTAATAGCACCGTACTTGTCTGAAATATTGGGGTAGCAGCACTCATTACTCGCATACATCTGAGACATTTGGACAAAAGCAGCAGGCATCTGACTAAGCTGCATTGCAACTACTCCTTTGCATTCCTACACAGTAGCTGCTGAGTCTCTTCCTGCACGTGTACCTTCGGCCCTAACTGACACAGCAGCTCTGTGAGCTTCACTGTTGCTTGTCAGCACCCACACTAGTCTAAATCTTTACCTGCATCTGTCTGAGACATGGAGCAACAACAGCCGGCACGTGTCACTGCCGCATTATAACTGCTGTTCTGCCCTGCTACACTACAGCTTTGTCAGTAGTGATCCTGCTTGCTCAGCCGTCTCCCTATTCTGACTGTCTTGATGTTTGCTAGGAAGTCAAGTCTCTACTAGTAAGACAATCTTGTGTGTCCTTAGAATCAATAGCAGCATCAGTATAAGTAGTAGTAGACATGCCTGGAGTAGTGTTAACTTCAAGAGGCATTGGTCAATTTTCCCGAGAGGCAGCTGAGTTGTCATCACCCTGGAGTCTCCACCAAATATCAAGTTGATGCCTAAATCGCCGACCTTGGCTCGTGAGCATGTACGCATGGAGGATGAAGTGGCGTATTACGAGGCAAGAGTGGAGGGGGAGCAGTGGTCGTGAGTACGTCGCCAAGACCTTGGCCACTACCCCGGTGAGGACTATCGTCCAGCTGACTGGTACAAGCGCGAGGACGCTGCCCACTGTCGGTCAGCCTCAGGCAACTCCCTAAAGTTGCAAAACGCTCCAGCCACAATGCCTCCACAAGTTCAATGGACTCGTCCATCCCCTGTAAGCTCACCCGTTGCTCGTAGACCATGTCTACAGAGTCAACAAGTTACTCTTAGTTGCAAAACACATACAATTGCAGTAGCCACTCATAGATTGTCAGCTCGTTGCTCCCCTTCTTCCACAACTCTCTCTAGCTCAGTGTCGTCTTCATCGATACCACCTGGCTTACTATATTTTCTAGAGACAGCATTAGCCTCTAATATAGATGTTTCATCCACATTTACTGCCAGTGCACGTGTTGCTCACTCACCTGCCAGCACAGTTGTTGGCAAAGCTGTTGAGACATACACAAGAACTACAGTAATCAGGGGCCTTTTGGAGCAACAGTAGTGAACATTGTTACCCAGGTTGTTGTCAGACTAGATGTAGTGGCCCCAGAGGCAGCAACCTCAGCTACTTCACTCTCCAACGATGTGTCCTCTATCCACGTATCCATGTCACTAACCTTCGCCACTTCGTCTGCACCTAGGGTCAGCTCTCACATCCTCGTGCTTGTCTTCAGAGTAGCAGCCGTTTCTACTCTCATAGTTGTTGTCCTGGCTGGTGTTCCCTTCCTTCTTGTTTCAGCTTCACCTGCAGTGAAAGTCATTGTGGCGTCAGCCGTAGCTGCACTTGTTCTCTTCTTTTTGCTTTGCTGCTTGGCCTGGTGAGCTTGGCCCCTCTTGTTGCCCTCTCCCTTTGTGTCTTGGCTACGTGATGGCATGTTTGTACCACAAACACGGACGTGGCGTCTTTGTGGTACAAACACACCACACGTCCGCTGTGGCGCGTTTGTGGTGTGAGGCAACGTCCATTGCTTTGAACCCATAACACTGAGCTGAGACCCCCTCGTTCTCTCACATTCACTGGGGCAAGGAAAACTCTGTAAAGAATAGCGGAACAAACATTGTTAATACATGTCATTTGACGGCGAGTGATACATTGCACTATAAGCACAGCTACAAAGCAAGCGCACTACTCTCCATGCTGGTCTCATTGTCCATTGCACAACAAAAGAGAGACTACATCATGAGCAAGATGACCAAGATAGCTGAGCACAAAGTGGATTTGTTCTTCAACCGCCTTCAGCCCACTCTTTGTGTTATTCCATTTTGCTTCCATTGTTGCAGAAGTTGCTACTACATTCTCCACTACACCCACTTTTGTGTCCACCGCATCTGGCACCGTTCAGTCTGACCCCCTCAGAGTCGCTGTCGTAGGTGGAGTACCCATAGAAAAAGCTCTTGCATTGCCCCCATAGTGCCAAAGCAACATTAACGCATTGCCATCCCACTTCACTCGTCATCTCACCTTTCCATTCTGGGAAATCCGCTTGATCGCATGGGCTAAGGGCGAGCAGCTCTGGGAAAACTAGGCCCAGTTTGAGTGTTCCTTGGGAGCATGTCGTCATCGTCGTCCCCTGTGCATGCATCAGGTCGCCTATGTATGTAGCCTAGGCGAGCGCTCCACAACCTTGTTGACTGAAATACCCTCTATTTTGTCACTGATGACCCTAGCACATCAATGGCTACTCAATTCTTTCGATCCAGTACAATTGGGGGAGACAGTCGATGTTGCTCATCACCTCAGTGTAATTGGATCCCTCATATACCTTACAACTACCAATCAGGCAGATGTGGCCTTTTGGGTCATCTTCCTAATCCAGATCTCACAAGAACCTTGTCAGGGACATCTCGAGGCTACCTTTTGTGTGGTTTGTTACGCGCTCTCTACAACACGAATAGGACTATGTTACCGTGCACAACCCTCTGTGGCCGTCGACAGTTGCACAGACAATGATTGAACACACGACATAGATGTACACAGTCATACAGCTCACATCTTCCTTGTTGGTGGGACTGTTGTCTCTTGGAAGAGTGGAAATCAGGGATGCGTTGTACGCGGCTGGAGTGAGGTCGATTACGTGGCACTCAGTGCACGTACGTATAAGAGCATCTTGTTGTCCTGCTTCTTGCAATAGTCGTGTGACGTCATCCGCTGTACCATCCCATGCTAAATCAATCAAAGCACGGAGGAAACTGCCGAGCACGACGGCATGCATCATCCTCCCACAAAGGAAATCAACGTTGAGCATCACTTTGTACGTGAGCGCATTGTTGCCAGAGAGGTTCACGTCATCCGGGTTGATACTCATCAGTAGTGTGCAGTTATTCTTACAAGGCACTCTACAGTGACATGTTCAAGGCGACTGTGCATTATGTTCGCCTGCTGTGTACTTGTGACACTCCTTATTGATGTGAATTGTACTCTCATGTGATGCATGGACATGTGTGATTAACTTTGTCATGTGTGTGTGGGTCTTTCGTCTGTGGACCATGGAGGAGTGCTGTTGATGGGGGTAATACATGCAAGTGAACTGTTGAATCTGTCCACAAGCACACACACACACACACACACACACACACACACACACACACACACAAACACATATATTATCAGTACAGTTGATTGATCATAAATAAATCTCTCGGATGCAACACTGATGTACACATCATGGAGCACAAACTATTGTATCTTCAGCCAACTACAAAAGTGGTGGCTACAATACCCACTCTACATGTGTTTGAGTGCTTGATTGAAGAGATCGGTTTAACATGCTTGGCATCTATAGCAGATTCGACGCAATCCTTGGCCGGCTAGGCCAAAACTGCGGTGCTTAAGGGTCTCCGACCCTCAAGCCATCCCGTCTTATCGCCCACAGTCCTAGGTGACCCTGCTCAAGCCACGTGGCTCCTTCGACCGGTCGGCGTGGCACTTCCATGCTACACCCCTCCATTAGGAGTGAGAGCCGCCTCAGCATCTTCGGTAATCCCAACGTGGGATTCGAGCCCTACAGATCTGTTACCAATGTAGCGGATTCGACGGAATCCTTGGCCAACTAGGCCAAAACCGTGGTGCTTAAGGGTCTCCGACCCTCAAGCCATCTTGTCTCACCGCCCATAGTCCCAAGTGACCCCGCTCAAGTCACGTGGCTCCTTCGACCAGTTGGCGTGGCACTGCCATGCTACAGCATCTTTGTAGCATGATATTGAGCACATGCAGCAAACGGAAGCATGCATCCACATACGCTCGTGGTCGATGTGGTTTACAACAATTTAGTCATGCATGTGATAAAACGTGATACTGGGTTGCTGATCCATCTAGAGCACACATCCGGGCTATCTCGGCGTGTGAGAAACCATCAGAATCTTGTTTGCTTACCCTTTTAGTTCGATCACTGGGTGACGTCTGGGTCCCACATCGAGTGTCTCGCGTGGGGAGCCCAGTCAACCAACATGTATCACCTTATTGCCCTGTGACTCTACTAACTCTTACTGTGCTGTTGTTCTCTACACAACTTTGGACCCCGCTTGCTCCATTCCATGGCTATGCACGTGGCACCTGTCTCTCATGTGTCACCTTGTCCATTGTAGCAAGCATCACCTCGTACAATCTGGAGGCCACCTGGCCAAATTTGTATAGTTCCATGATGAGTTGCCACCCTTTATTTTTACCGAGAAGGTTTGGCTAAATATTTAAGCGGTGACGTCGTTTCATTACGTATCTCGCATGACCGAGGGCCATGCTTACAGGTTTGCTTAACCATCACTCCAAATCCCACTTTTACTAACTCTTGATTCTGTCCAAATACCACAGGCTTCGATCCATGGCGTATGTGTAGTGGGGCTCTTTCCGCACAGTGACAATTTACATCCCATGCTCTGCGTGCTTAGAGAAATATCAACGACCTGCATGAGATATTATGTTTCCAATCATCATTGGGTCTTCTCCGGCATTGTCATAGACCATAGTGCCTAGGACTCGACCAGCAAGAAAATTGTATCAGTGATCCATTGTAACGAGCCAGAACCTCCAGCTCCTGCACTTAGGTCATCGTTGAAGTTCACATAATGGCATCCAGAGCTCGCTCAAGGGGTTTTCCCCTCTGCGTCACTCTGGGGGCAATCGTCATCAACAACCCGTACAAGGAGACTTGAATAATTCAAGTGTCCGGAGGTCCATTTCTGTTTTCACCTCACCTCCTCATTCTAGGTCCGGAACGAGGGGGTATTACCTCAAACTCTTTAGTTCCGCATGAGTTTCGCATGAGTTTTTTGGTTTGAAACTTGCAGTTTGTCCTAAACAAACTCGAGTTTAAGTTTTGACGTGTCGGTGTGAAGTCGTTACGTGCATGGCATGATCAACAATTTCACGCTGACTTTTCTCGTGCGCTCCTCTCGCTCCTCACTCTCACCCTCGCTCCCCTTATCCCTCGTCCTCGCTCGCTCGGTTACAAGGAGGGTGAGCGGGGGGCGAGGGAACAAGGCCACGAGGCCTCGCCCTCGAGGCCCTTGTGGCCCCTCAGCCGCCGATCAGACTGAGGCCGCGATCGGCAGCTGGCGGCTGACCAGCTGGCGGCCGGCCGGTCACTTGGCCGGCCGCAGGCCGTCCAGCTGGCCAACAGCCATCAGGCCAGGGGCCAGCGAAGTGCTGGCCGTTGGCCAGCCCTCGCTGACGCGAGGGGTGGTGTGCAACCACCCCTTGCTTTAGTAAGAAGGGATGGTTGAACCAGCCCTCCCGCTACATTCCTCCCCACATATTATGAACCGTCTCGGTTCACGAACAAGTAGGATTGTCAAATAGTGATTCATCAAAATTTTGAAAGAAAATAAAAAAAATCCAATCACTAGCTAAACATGAACACGTGCCTGGCACTTAGACCTAAGCTGCAGCTTATCGGTCGGCACGACTAGCGGCCTCCCCCTTTATGCTTGAGCGTCTGCGCGACAACCATGTTGGGTGTCCCCAACCTCCTATGATCACAGTCCATGAATGCCGCCCCGTGGGAATGTTGTTCACTTTTTCTACGTTTAGGTGGTGCCCCCTAACACGTGTCGATCTGTGCAAGCTGCTAGCTCGCTCCAATACTCATTGACCACCCCTGTGGACAACCAAGATTCGGGCTCCTATGAGTTATGTTCAGGTCCACACCCGGCCCAATGAATGAGGTATTCCCTAACAACCCACGACCGGAGTGTACGCTCTCGATGTTGGAGTAGACAAAGAACATCATATTGGCCGTCGGCAGCCAGGATTGCCGGTGGTGGCTAAACGGTTCCCTCTGCCATGTATGGAGCCAACATGCTCACATGAAATACGTCATGTTTCTTCGTACTCGGTGGAAGCAGCAATCGGTATGCCACTGGCCCAATGCGTGCAACTATGGGAAATGACCCAGTCCACTTCGGTAGAAGTTTTCGCGCCCCTGGTGACTTCAGCCGAAGATTCTTAGTGCTAATCAGCACTTTTTCACCGATGTTAAACGAGACCGCATGGCAATTATTGTCGGCATATGCCTTTTGTCGTTGTCAAGTAGCTTGAAGGTGACCCTTTGCCTCATGTAATAAGGAGTCTATGCGCTCGACAAAGACTTGAGCAAAAGGAACATGTCCTCCTGTACTCCCAATCTTCACCAATGAAGAGGGCACCATTGGATGAAGACCATTGTTCAACACAAACGGTGTGAATTGTGTAGATTCGTTCACCGAGTTATTCACCGCAAACTCTGTTGGTGCTAGGAATTCATCCAGTCATTCATGACAGGGTCCACGTACATGCGGAGTATTTGTTCCACAGTGCGGTTCATGCACTCCGTTTGTCTGTCGGTTTGAGGGTGAAATGATATCGATATCTGTGACTCGCTGCCGAAGTACTTGTGCATCTTTTGCTAGAACTTACAAGTAGATATTTTATCTTGATTGGAGATAATACGCAACGACAAGTCGTCGTACTTTACGACACCCTTGAAGAAGAGACGAGTGGTCTCCTCTGCGTTCACATCTGTGGTTGTAGGAATCAACTATGTCATATTCGCCAAAAGATCCACAACCACTAGTATTGCATCGTGGCCATGGGCCGTGTCGAGAAGACCAGTAATGAAGTCCCTGGTGACACACTCCCATGGAGTTCCAAGAATGGGAAACTGTTGGAGGAGTATAGCAGGCTTCTTGTTACTAGCCTTTTTCCGAAGACATGGGTCACATGTCATACAATATTTATGGACATCAACACTCCATCCTGACCATCAGTAGTGGTCCGAGAGTGCCTGTCCAGTCTTTCGAGGTCTCACATGACCTGCGACCGGCGGGTCGTGGAACTGGGAGAGAATCTTCGCGCTAAGGTCTCCAAAGTCTGGCATAACAACTTGTTCTTCGTACCAAATGATTCCTGCGACATCCACCAATCCGTACTTGTCTACATTTCGAGAGTATTGAAACCAAGAACCCAAACAGTATCCCATCTGAATTCTGTTGGAAAAACCGTTGTAGTGGATAATCTCTCGAGTTGGTTGTCGCAGATGTGTAGGGGGATCTGGTGTTTGCACTATTGCTGTCGCAATGGCCATCAAATACCCTCTGACCTCGGTGGTTGGTTTAATTTCTGTAGGCTATCGGCATAGTGGATCGGCCACATTGATTTTTCATGGCCGATATTCCCATGTGAACGAGAATCAGCTCATGTATTTGCTCCAACGCGCCTGTCGTCTTGACAAGTTTGGTTGTGCTTGGAAAAACACCAGTGGGTTATGGTCGGTCACGAACGTTACCCTACTACACTTGGATTTTGATTATTTCAAATTTACAATTTAGGGTAACTTGTTTTTTGTTCACCGTTTTTGGTAAAAGATTTATTTAGGTTCTACCTTTGATTTCGTTCAACGAATAGGGTCACAAATTTAAATTCGATGACAAACTGGTTCGTCTCCGCCTGTTCGGATGTCGCGTTTCCGTTAGACGTCTTGCCGGAGACGTGGGTTGCCCGAGCACTATGCGTCGCTCGTCAAAAGGGGACACCACGTGGAAGTACTTCAACGTTGTTTGCGACTACGTTCGATTCGCGTATCTCATGTCGTCCCAACAGCTCTATTTTGGCCGAATGGGAGCGCCTTTGTAGATTTGGCTCTTTCAAGAGGTAAGAGGGCAAATCAGCAACCGGCTCTGCACACTGCCATCTGTTTGATTCGCTGCCACGTGATCTCTAACTCGCTGTCATGGATCACTTCCTGCAAAAAGTCACCCCGAAGGAGCGTGCGCGCCGCATCGCTCAGGCCTTCTGCCAAGGTCCACCTGCACGTCCGCCACCGCCCAAGAGGCCAGTTGGTCGGCCTCGTAAGGCTCGTGTCCTCAGCTTTGATGACACTGATGAGCCACAGGCGGCATGCAACTTCAGCGGGACCTACGACGAGGCAACCAAGACCATAGTGTCACCACTGACCATTCCAAGCAATGTCGACCTCGTCATCTGCGCGCCGCCTCAAGTGACCCGACAGCAACGCCTGGATGACGGCGTTGGCTGTTCTCGTGATCACAAGGAGGCTGGTCGCCGCATGCGCATGCAGCAGCCGTCGTGTACACTGCCGACCACCGTTAGGCTTCCTCCTACGTACGCTGAGAAGGGGAAGGCTAAGGTCGATGATGCCCGTGGGTATGCCGACAAGGGAAAAGCCCGCACCGTCCCGAAGACAGCAGCGCCCGTCACACGCATGCTGAGCAGGGCTGTCAACATCAAACAGTCACCTCGCATGAATTGCAGTGGCACTGACAGCGACAGCTCGCTTGCGGTCATTTCAAGCGATGAGGACAGCAGCACAAGTACTGACAGCGGCAGCGATGATGGCAGCAGTGACAGTGAACAGGCAAATGACGACAGCACGGAAACAGAGGTCATGGCAATTCAACTACATCACGCAACGTCATCTGAGAGTGGTATTGGTGCGTCAACATCTTCAAAACAGGGCCCGTACTGTGACTGGTTTGTGTCCGGCCACTTCCGCACTATCTACAAGGCCATGAAGCAGCACAAAATAGCATACAGCACCGTCAACCACCTCCGTGAGACATCTCGTACCCCCGATGGTTTTTCCGTCTACGACAGACTCTCCCCGTCTACCGTTTCTGGTTGGTTTGAGCCCGGCACCCTTGTGCTGAAGCCGCAGTACAAGGACGCGGTCATTGCATCCATGGGAAGAACCGCAACTGCGCCCATCTCTACCAACCGAAAGAGAAAGCATGGGAGTAAGGGGAAGTGTGCATGGCTGGCCACACATCCCGAGATTGTAGCCGAGATTAAAAAGATTCTCATCGATGCTCGGCAGGCCGGCAACGCCCTCAACAGCAAGACGATCTGCCGTGAGATTCGTGGAGTCATCGCTCGTTTTGCTCCCGACGAGTTGGAAGATCTCGGCGGCCGAGCTTTTGGACGCCAATGGGTCCGGAACTTCATTCGTCGAGAACTGGGGTGGTCGTGGAGGTGTGGTACGACGGCTGCTCAAAAAGTGCCGGCGGATTGGGAGAACAAAGTCCTCAAATTTCATCAGCGTGCAAGCATCATGTGTTCGCTGTACAACATTAACCCCTTTTTCATCATCAACGGCGAGCACACAGGGGTGCAGCTGATGCCGAGCGCCACCCACACCTTCGCACCAAAGGGGTCCAAAGACATTGGCATCCTAGGACTTGATGACAAGAGGCAGATTACAGCCCTTGTCTCGTGCAGCATGGTTGGTGAGATGCTGCCATTGCAGCTCATCTTCAGCGGCAAGTCTAAGCGCTGCTTGCCACGCGGCCCAAAGTATCGTAAGCTCGCTGACACTGGCGTGGTTCTGTCGTTCACATCCAACCATTGGGCGAACGGCGAGACCACGCGCGAGTGGATTCGTGCCGTGGTCCAGCCGTACTACCAGCGCATGTGCGCCAAGATGGACGTAGCGGAGGGCGACACCAACATGCTGTTGATTCTGGACGCATGGCGTCCGCATGCATGTGCCTCGTTTCAGCAGTGGCTCATGCACAACTACCTGCACATGCGGACTTGCTACGTCCCACCTGGGTGCACGAGCAAGGCGCAGCCATGCGATGTGGGCATCATGCGGCCATTCAAAAATAAAATCGAGGAGGAGTACGCAGCATGGGGCAGTTCTCGCACCCCCGAGGGACTTCCCACCACCGTATGCATGACCATCCTGAAAGAGGAGGCATGCGGATGGTTCGTCGACGCATGGGAGTACATCAAGGGTGAAGAGATTGTGAAGGCTGATTGGTCGAAGACCATGTTTCCCCGCGTGTTCACGCCCGCTTTTCAGCGCGAGGCTGCACCGCTAGTTGGGGAACTTTTGTTTGCAGAAGAGCTGTTGGAGGAAGAGGATGAGGTTGTGTGAATTGTTTGAGACATTTAATGTTCCTTCGAAAGTTCTCTTATGTGATGAAGTTATTCTGATGTCATTTTTTAGGACCCTTCCACATTGCCTGCTTCCTAGGAAAGACTCCTTGTGTGTGACATCATCGAAGCATCGCTGAGAGATCACCCGTGTTTTCGTTGAATTTCGTCGAACGACAGTTGTGTTTTTGTACTCCGTCAATGAGCAACCAAAAGCAACAACACATTAATTCTACTCACAGAACCCGGGTTCCACGAAAATGTAAGAAATAAATTTCAAATTAATTGATTAGGTTTTACTTTTGTAATTTGACAAATAACAAATTCGTTGAAGGAAATTGTCGAAAAAATTATATATAATCGAAATCCAAGTGCAGTAGGGTATACCCCCTTCAGCACCCTCGAGGCAGCAATGCCACATCTTCAAAGCATGTACTACTGCAAGGAACTCTTGATCCCTAGTCGTGTACTGTGTTTTCGTAGGGATGAGCTTCCGGCTCTCATACACAACCGGATGACCGTTCTGCATGAGGACAACATCGAGTCCTACTACCGACGCATCACATCAAACCTCCCACTGTTGCGATGGGTTTGGGAGAGCTCGGACAGACGCTATGGATAGAAGCTCTTTGACTTTGAGAAAGGTGTTCTCGCAATCATATGTCCATTCCCAACGCACGTCTTTTCGCGTGAGCCTGGTTAGCGGTGCTACCAGGGTCGAATATCGTTGCATAAACCGTCAAAAGTAGTTTGCAAGGCCGAGGAAAGTCCGAATCTGCCCAACATTTTCTGGGTGTGGTTAATCCATCACGTCGTGGGCCTTTTGTGGGTCGAAACTGATACCATCCTTGCCAATGATGTGTCCAAGGTATCTGAGCTCATCTTGCAAGCTTGCACTTGCTCACTTTGGCATAGAACTTCTGTTCCCGAAGGATTGCGAGGACTTCACACAGATGTTTTATGTGCTCCTTTATTGATTTAGAGAAAACCATGATGCCGTCCACGTAAACCAAGACAAACTCATTGAGTTGTTTGGCGAATGTTCGGTTCATTTCTTCTTGGAAGGTTGCCGGGGAATTTGTAAACCTAGAGTATAACACTCGGAACTGATAGTGTCCCATCTGCGTTCATAATGCAGTTTTAGACACATCATCTTCCGTGATACAGGTTTGATGATACCATCGGGACAAATCCAAGGACGAAAATACTTTTACCCCTTAGAGTTGGTCAAACAGGTCCTCAATCCGTGGTAAAGGAAATCGAGTTTTCACCGTCAACTTGTTCAACGCTTGGTAGTCCACGTATGTGCGTAAACCATCGTCCTTTTTCTTCACAAAAAGGATCGGCGCACCGTACGATGAGCTACTTGGCTCAATCCATCCTTTTGCAAGGTACTCTTTGATTTGGCATTCTGCCTCTCATCTTTCAGCTGGATTTTGGTGATACATGGGTCCGAACGGAGGAGTCGCCTTTGGTTGTAGTGGAATCGTGTGGCCCATATGTCGTTATGGTGGAAGTTCAACCAATGGGTCTTGGTATACATCCGAGAACTCCGCCAATAGATGTACAATCTCTTGTGGCGTGTCTTCCTTTACGTTTTCGTCCACTTTTTGCAATTGAGCCAAGATGTATCGATAACCTTTTCAAATACATCTCTTGACCTGCATCGCAGGCAAGCTGGCATGGACTTTGAGTCGGGTCGGTGGCAATTCCGTACTCGGAATCAACGTAAAGCGACGATGTCCTTTTTGGATGATTAAACGCTTTGATTGAAAGCACATTATAGTTTTATTTTATAGAGCCACGGATCGCCTAGTACCACGTCAACGGATCATTAAAGGTTGAGCACATTGAACGTGACACTTTGTGTGTGCCCTTGAATATAATTTTTTGCTTTACAAGTACCGATCACAGGTACCGCATGGTTGTCACCGACGACAACTGCGCCATTTGATGTCTCGTACTTCAGGCCAACCTGTCGGGTAAACCCAAGACTGACAAAGGAGTCATCTCCTCCAATGTCAGCAAGTATGTTCACGAGAGCACCAACTATGTATCCTGTGAGCGACTTCGTCATGCTACCTCCACTCTTCTAAGTGAATAGGCTCGACGACGGCAAGCCGAGTTTGTGATAAACACAGAATCAGTACGACGTGTGCCACAACTCCCATGATTCACCCACTCGAGTCTACATCTTGTGGAAACGTATAAATTTGGCTAGTACCTTCCAGTCCTTAAATCTGACTGGGTCAAAATCGTCGACCAAAGATACCGTGAACGTGATTGAACTCACCGCTTTGAGGGTGTTTGCTTCAATCGCTGCATTACACAACTCTTGCACACTGGTTGGTGTTGCCACCACTAAGCATGTTTGATCACGCATCTCATCCAAAGATGCAAGGTTTAATGGGCAATGGTGGTCAGCAAGCGTAGAATGAGGTTCAACAAGAGGGGAGAAAACAACAAAGAAGTTTGAACTCGTAAAAAACTAAAATCGTTTAATATCCTCGTCTGAAAAAATGAACCCACACTCGTTATCCAGTTTTACCCTCGAGTGGTCCCCACTAACGTCACTCAGGGCTGGAGAAAACCCGCACCACGGCCATGCCCGTTTCCACGGCCAGGTCCATTGCCGCGACCGCTGCCCTGTCCATGGCCTTTTCCGCGGCCTCCTGGCGCAACATCCCCACGAAGTGCTGCTGCTGCAGCTAATGGCGCGGCCTCTTGTCCACCACCAGCAGCCTCAGGGCACTGAGCCCTAAATGGCCAGGCTGCATGTAGTTGTGGCAGAGTCTGTCGCGGGAGACTGTGTTGCGACACGCACGTGCCGCCTGCAGCTTGTCATTGTCGTGACTACACTTGTGGTTTGGGGTCTTGTGTCCAACAGTCTTCTTGATTGGAGGGTTTGCAGGCTGCTTACCCTTGGCCCTGTACCGTTGCCCGGTTGCTCCTCCCGTAGTGGCCATGCACATGTCGCGGCCTTGCTGTGCACGCGCGTTTGGCCGTACATCTGAGCAGTGCTTTAGGTTTGCCAAATACACTTCACTCATGTAATCCCGCAACGCCCTCTGGCTTGTCCAAGCCTGGCCAGCTGCCGTTGTGGTGGTCTTATTCTTCAGGTTCTCGCTGACGAGACCGTCACGTAAGTACTCCGCCAGCATGTATTCCGGGTACTTGAAGCTCTGAGTCCCATCACCCTCATTAAAGCTTTCAGCTTCCATCACGAGTGCGGTGAACTCACTCAAGTAGGCTTCGAGCGAGCTACCCAGCTGCCTGAAGTCCTTGATCTTGTAGAAGGCACACTACGCCTCCTTGTACTGGGATGCACTTCTTACGTATGGTCACGTAGAAGGCCTCGCACGACATGGGCTGCCACTCGAGGTGCGGCTATTTTGCAATCCACTCCTTGACCACATACTAGAAGAGATTGTCTTCAAGCCGCATCGTGGCAAGGTCGCCCCAATGACTGAGTGGAGTCTTGTGGACACATAGAACGTGCTCTATGCGATTCAGCAAGTTGGTCAGCTTCACGTCCTTTCTGAAGATCTCCACACTGTGGAGGAAGGCCGTGTTCATAACCAGCCCCGAGTTGTCGAGGTAGGCAAGTCGTCGCTGCCACCAACAGTGGCATGAGCACCCGTGGTGCGCTGCGATTGCTACTGCATCCGCACTTGGGTCACGCTATGCAATGCCTTGTCAAGGTCGTTGCATCGGCGGCTTGTCTCATGAGCGGCCAGGCACTACAGCTGACGATCATGGTCGAGGTCCGTGATGCTCTGCTCGACGTGGGCCAGCAGGTTGGCGAATGCGAACTTCAAATCTGATGTCGTCAGAGCATCGATGATAGCCTCTAGGGCCTCACGTTGTCTGTACACCTTTAGCCACCACAGGAGGATACGGTTCACGTACATGCCTCCAAGGAGTCCCACCTTCCGGAGGAGGCTGTCATCAGTGACGACGCTCGAGTGGACGCTGGCATATCCCATTGCGGCCACATCATAGGAAGGGGGGTCCGCCCCCACTCCTCTGGGTGGTGCCGCACCTCCACCATTGGTGGAGATCGTGAGTCGGCCTGCCGCCTCGACAGCCAACTCAACAAGCCTTCGGTGGTCATTGCGAATTGCCTTCGCGACGACGTCGTTTGGCTCATTCTTACGGGAGCTTCCCGCGTAGCTTCTTTCGACACCTTTGCTGCTCTCGGCAGCCTCGCTGCTGTCGACAGCTTCTGGCGATCCGGTGAGCATCTTGTCCTTCTCGAGCGATCGGTCCAAGTTTGCTGCACGACGATGGGGATGATCGCGATCCTCGTCGCATTCACCATTGTCGGCATCGTGATCTTCCTCGGGGTCCACACCCGGGTGGTCTTCCTCGAGCGCGTCATCTGTCGCATGGAGGTCGCCCACGTGCGCGTCGACGTGCTCATCGAGCACTTTTCCGGCTTCCGCACCCTTCTTGGTGTCACCAAGGTTGGCGCCGGTTGACTTCGGCGGTACCGTTGCCTTTGGTTTAGTAACCGTGCTCGCGGCGACGGCTCCCAAAATTTAGAGTCCACCGAGGGCGTGTGGTGAGGCCGTCACCACCTTGCCCTTGCTGGTCTTGGACGGTCCGGTACTTGCCATCTCATCGCCCGTGCAATTGGCACGTGAAGACCGTTGTGAGGATCACCCTACAACTCCGAGGAGGAATCTCTCCCTATAACTCCTTGCTCTCATGATCGGTGAGGCAAATATAGATTTAATATCTATTTTCCTAAGCCTCCACGGTCGGTACAAGGGCGTGGATTTTGAAATTAGTCTCCCTAAGCCGTGACTCGCGGTACTTGGCAACGACTAGAATATAGGAAAATAGAAAATTATAAGACAATGGAATGACTAGAAATGCGAGTGCCGTTCACAAAACAAGGGCAAAGAGTAGGAGAGGAATTTTAGGAATTCCTAAAAACTCCTTCACCCCCTCTTCCAACTTCTTATCTTCCTCACGGCGGCTCCTTTGTGCCCCATGGCGGTAGTGTGCCCTCCAACAAAAAAATGCTTGAGCCTCCTCTCCCTTCTATTTTCTCGACTTCTCAGATCGTGAGAGCCTCTGGTCATGGAAAGAAGTGCTCCCCCAAAATTTGGTTGAAGGAGTTTTGAAGGAGCCTTGAAAGTGGGGAGGATTTGGTGGTTTTTGGGGGGTGGGAACTTCGCAACCCGTCCCACAAAAATCCTCCTAGTCCCATGGAGGTGAGTAGGGACTAGAGGGAAGAGGCTCCAAGCAGAGCTCTTTACCAACCCTCCAACGCACTTTATGATGCTTCAATCTGTGAAGTGTAGATTCTGTAGTCCCTTATGTCATTTTTGCTAATTCTTGCGTTTTATATACAACGTAGCCACCGTTTCTGTCGAACCCTTGGTCGCGGGGGTCGTCTAGCTCTGAGAATCACGATTTTGGGCCAGAACCTCAAGCTCCTCTACTTAGGTCATCATCGGAGTTCACAGAATGGCGTCCAGAGCTCGCTCAAGGGGTTTTCCCATTTGCGTCACTTTGGGAGAAATCGTCATCAACGACCCGTGCAGAGAGACTTGAATAATTCAAGTCTCTGGAGGCCCATTTCCGTTTTTACCTCACCTCCTTGTTCTGGGTCCGAAACAAGGGGGTATTACCTTGAACTCGTGTGTTTGTACGAGATTTTCGGTTTCGAATCTCGCAGTTCGTCCTAAACGAACACGAGTTTCAGTTTAGACGCGTCGGCGCAAAATTGTCATGTGCGAGGCACGATCGGTGATTTCGCGCCGACTTTTCTCGTGCGCTCCTCTCGCTCCTCGCTCTCACCCTCGCTCCCCCTATCCCTCGTCCTCGCTTGCTCGCTTGCAAGGAGGGCGAGCGGGGGGCGAGGGAATGAGGCCACGAGGCCTCACCCTCGAAGCCCTCGCGGCCCCTCAACCGCCGATCGGGCTGAGGCCATGATCGGCGGCTGGCGGATGGCTGGCTGGCGACCGGTCGGTCACTTGGCCGGCTGCCGGCCGTCCAGCCGGCCGGCAGCTAGCTGGATGGTGGCCAGCAAAGTGATGGCCGTCGGCCAGCCCTCGCTGACGCGAGGGGTGGTGCGCAACCATCCCTCGCTTCAGCGCTGAGGGGTGAACCGGCCCTCGCGCTACATGCACAATTGGAGTAGGTGGCAAGAATGCACCAGTCCTGTCATTGGAGAAACAATACAACTACAGGAGAATCATCAGGGAATATTGAGAAGCTCTCACTGCGCAACAATATCAAACAATTAGATAGATCAAAACCGAAACATTAACAAAAACAGCCCAAAACCATTGCTTTGGCAGTAGCTTTGTGTACAAGCAAAGCCTTATGAACCTAGAGATGGAGAATCTTGATCGAGAGGCTAAGAATGGTCAAATTAACAAGTCCGGCATTGACCAGTGGAAGCACAATGCAAAAACATGCAACTTGGGTCCAAAACGAGTCCACTGAGAAAATCTTGGAGGCTAAAGAAAAAGTGCAAAGGGGGCCTTGCAAGCATATACCCTACTGTTCTTTAATTTTGACTATTACAGAAACGCTAATTATGTGTTCCTTAAATTCGTGCATAACATTTGGTGCTAAAATTATTTTGGTGGCACCTATCTTTTCGTTGAACGAAAAAACCAGTTCCTTAAATTCGTCGACGACGTTGTTCGACACCTCCGCCATTGCCGGCGGTGTCGACCAGCGCGCGTCAGATGAGGCGGCTTTCCGCGACTTCTGGAAAGTCGCCTCGTCAGACGACCGCGTCACTCTCGAATAACCGGGGCTGCAATATTTTTAGAGTGACCTCCAGGCAAAACCCGGGACAGAAGAACAAATGATTTATTTTATTGTTTTTGAGAAATCATTTAGGTGGCACCTAATCAATTTGACAAAAAATATTTTCGTTCAAAACAATGCAGTAAACATTATTTAGAATCGAAATTCAAGAACAGTAGGGTAAGACGACATCCCAGTAGGTGCTGGTGGGTGAACCACGACAGGTTGAACACTTTGTTAAAAGCGAGCTCCGCATGAGGGATTTGCACGAGCATGGACACCACCGAGGGGTCATTGTAAATTTTTCAAACAGACTGAAAGGGCTCATACACAACATGAGGTATTTGTAGAACGGGGCAGCAACAATGCGGGAAATGGAAAAAGGGACCTGCAAGGTTTTTGCATAAGACTATCCGAGTGGTGGGCTAAGAATGGAAGGAAAAAGTTACTAATGGAAGGATTTTAGGGACGCGTGTGTGTGAGGGATGGAAAAACAAGCCCCAATTTTTATTCACGTTAGAAAAAGTATTCTAATGTCCCATTTCACCAAAAAACACAAGCATGAAGGAAGGAATGCCTAGAAAGTCCCATTAATTTCTCTTTCTTGGTGGTTTTTAAAAACATATCATCAAGAGATGGTGATTGATGATGTTAATCATTTTTCCCTATAAAAATGGGTGGAGGAATCCAATATCTTACTAATACTCTTCTGGATATTAGAAAAATCTGGGCTCAAAGCAGTTTGTTGCATTGCTCTGGTAGATCCCTCACCTCAGTCAGTTGCAGGCATGGGACGGGAAAAAGCCATACAGGCGTGGTCACTCCCCGATACATATTTGTTAGTAAATGTATTATATTACCTCTTCTCGCGGACGGATTTCTTAGGGTCGGCTGGGGATTTGTGGCTAGAGATGAACTGAAGGAGGGTAGCCTCAAGGTTGCTAAGGAGATTCATTGGGGGAGGGACAGTGTATGAGTAATAGAGGAACTTTGGGTTTAGATGGCTGTTGATGGCGACTATCTTGGTGTGTATAGGCGCGCGAAAGCTATTCCAGAGGGGGATGGCGTTCTTGATGCGTTGGAGGATGGGTTGCCATGTGTCCGAGGGGGTGAAGGTGCGACTGAAAAGAATGCCTAGGATGCGAATTGGCCTGTCAGTGATGGTGTACGGGGCAGATGATGGGGTGGGTGTGTGGTCATCGATGGGGAGGATGAGGGTTTTGCGGGTGTTGGTTCGGAGTCCAGAGATTCTGGCGATGGTGCGTAGAGCCGTGCTGCATTTCTTAATGTCTTCTTTGAAGCGGAGGAGGAGGGTGGCATCGTCCGCGTACCCTACGAAGGTGCGTCTTGTTTGGGGTGTGAGGTGGATGCCTGGGAGACGTTCGCGAAGGAAGTCAGCTATGGGTTCCATTGCACAGATGAAAAGGGCAGGGGCGAGTGGGCATCTCTGCCGCACGCCAGAGTGGAGTGTCACAGTGGGGGTAAGGTGGCCATTGATGAGGAGTTGGGTAGTGGTGTTGCTGTGTAGAATTTGGACCCACTTGATGAAATAGTGTGGGAGACCGAGGTGGGCGAGGGTGGCAAATAGGAATTTTCTGTCAAGGGAATCATAGGCCTTTTCAAAATCGGCTACGAGGTAGTATAGGGGCGGCTTTGTTGTGGTGGCCCAGTGGTGAATGTCTTGTAGTTGCGTGAGGTTGTGTTGGATGTTCCGACCGGGGACAAACCCTGACTGGTCCTGGTTTATGATATATGGGAGTGCGAGTTTGAGGCGTTCAGCGAGTATTTTGGCAATGATTTTGTATTCAATGTTCAGAAGGGAGATGGGTCTATAGTTCGTCAGAAGCGTGGGGTCATCTTTTTTGTGGAGCAGGACGGTGATCGAGGTGTTGAAGTTGGGGTAGAGGTGTGGGTTGGTAAAGAGGTCGTTGCAGTGGCGGAGGAGGAGGTCCGTGGACCCTCAGGAGAATTCTACAAAGCTTTCACAATAACAAAGACCTTACATTTATATAAAGTGGCTTGAGCGAATAATAAAGTGCCAGGAGGATACACTCCTGCAAATCATCTAATAAAGGTTATTTAACCATTAGTCCCGTTGACTGTGAAGAAGGGCACAATGTACTTTGCACCTAGTAAATTGAGATTTGGTAAAGGTATGCAGAGTGTTACGCCGAACGGAGCGTAGATGGTGAACAAGTAGAAGCTGCAAGGCAAAACACAATTTAGAAATTGGGACACTGTGGTAATTTATAATTAGCGGTAAGTGTACTTTTGAAAACAAGTGTCGAAATGATCGAACATGTATATACAAGTGTCAAGTTACGAATGAAGCATGCTCGGGGTTGTTGGGTCGAATGTCGAGCGACCCGTACTGAGTCGCTTTGTGAGTGGTAGGATTCGAGAAGTTGGGGGTCTTCAAGAATCGACGGTGAAGATACACGATGCATCTATATAAATCTATATTCACCGTGAAGCGTCAAGAAGTCGACCGACAGGTCGTGACACCTTTGTTCGTAGGTTCACGAGAGTGGTGGAAGCTTACAGAAGGTTCAAGAATACCCAGTGAGGGCGGGGCAGTTAGCCAGTTTTCCCTCGGTCGTCAGAGTGAATACCGCAGTTCTCGCGACACGGTGGGCTGTTTGTGCATTAACAGAAATGCTCAATTGAGAAGATTAGGGACTCGTATACGTCTAGTACGTAACACTTCCCCCCCTTTTAGGCGCAACGTCCCGGCGTGAGAGCAAATGTGGCCCGAAAATGGTGGTAGTAGCCGTCGATGAGATGATCGATGTCTCGGAGATTGTCGTAGGGTTCCCAACTCTTATGCACCGCATCGTAGCTGTGCCACTTGATGAGATATTCTGTCCTCTTGTCTCGCCGTCGATGGCCGAGGATGTCCTCGATGACATATTCCGTGTCTTCGTCCACTTGAATGGGAGGCGGAGGAGGGACATCTCTGCAAGGGAAGTAGTGCTTGATTCTACTGACATGGAACACCGGATGAACTTGCATAGTGTCAAGGAGTTGGAGTCCCGCAGCCTCAGGGGTTTGCATGCGCTAGATCTCAAACGGTCCCAACCATCGAGGTTTGAGCTTCGAACCGTCGGATCCGCGGAGCTTGATGTTCGCCGAGCTGAGGAGGACTTTGACGCCAATAGTGAACATGTCGTCGTTGCGATGTTGGTCAGCTGCTCACTTCATTGCTGCTTCTGTCTTCGCAAAAGTCAGCCATGTTTCCTCCTAGACGATGGTGAAGTCTCAACGTTGAACGTCGACCGCGGGAATGTTGCTGCGGCTTTGTAGACCGACTAGTGTGGCAGGAAGTTTACCATACACCACCTCAAATAGGGTTTTACCCGTTGTGGTAGAAACTGCCGAATTATCTGTGATTTTGGCGTTCGGGGGGTTTTCTACCCAATCCGTCCATGAGATTCACATAATGTTCAGAGCAGTTGTTCGAGCGTTTGATTTGTCCGCTCGGTTTGGCTGCTGGCTTAAGGATGGAACACCGTTGAAAGTTGAATTTTGCTACCATAACGATTGGTTAATTCGTGCCAAAAACGGCTGGTGAATCGAATGTCTCTATTGCTTGTGATGGTTCTCGATACGCCATGTAGCCTCACGATGTTGTTTAGAAACAGCCATGCTGTTCCCTCGACAGTGATGGTGGTCGTTGTTGGGATGAAGTGGGATATTTTAGACAACCTATCGACGACCAGGAGGATGGCGTCCTATCCCTTGGGTGTGACTGGTAATTCGGTGAAGAATTCCATGGAGATGGCTGCCCATGGTTCCGTCGGAACAGGGAGCGGCTGCAGAAGTCCGGGTGGCCTTGTGCTACGAGATTTCTGTCGCTGACATGTGTCGCAGGTTTTGCAGAATTTGGCCACGTCGGATTGCATCTTGTCCCACCAATATTTCTTCACCAGTCCCTTCAGCGTCTTCTCCTCTCTGAAGTGTCCACCTAGACCGGTGCCATGGCATTCTTCGAGCAGCATAAGGCGAAGTTCGTCGTTCAGGGGAACGACCACCTCGTGAGTGAAGCGTTGTCGCCAGAAGGGTGTGTCGAACCAGAACTTGGTTTTATCATATCCACCGTGCTGGTCATAGCCTCGTGCAAACAATCGCTCGAGGTAGGGGTCTCGTTGTAGTTGTAGGGTTGCCACGTCGGCCATTAAATCTGGTCTGCGGCTGAGTGCGTCCGCCAGGTTGGTTTTGCCTGGTCGGTACTCGATTTCGTAGTCGAACCTAGACTCAAGGAACTCCATCCATCAGGTTTGATGTCGGCTAAGATTCGCCTGCGTCTTCGAATATTTCAGTGCGTGATGGTGGGTGCGCACGATGCATTGGCGACACTCCATATAGCATCGCCACATCTTGAACGCGTGCAAGACCGCCATCATCTCTTTTTCATGGATCGTGAAGTTGAGTTTGGGTCCTCATAGTTTTGGAGATATGTAGGCGACCGGTTTTTCACCATTGCCGTGATCTTGTAGAAGAAGCACGCCAATGGCTTGGTCTGATGCATTCGTAGCCATAATGTAGTCACCCGTTGGGTTGGCTAATCGTAGGCCTGGCGCTAAGGTAAGAGCATTCTGCAAAGCGCTAAACGTTTCTTCTTCGCTGTCTCCCGACCTCCACTCATTTTCTTTTGGACTGAGGTCAGAGAAAGGCGCTGACACTGGCTCTGACTCGTGTATGATTCTCTGGTAGTAATTGTAGAATCCGAGAAAAGGTTGAATTTCTCGAACATTGGTCGGCGTCGGCCAATCAACGACTCTTGCCACTTTGGATCCATGGTGATCCGTCTGCCGTTGATGGGGTGACCCAAAAACTCGATCGAACGACGACTGAAGTCGCATTTCAAGAGTTTTCCAGAAAACTTCTCTTTGTAAAACTTTGAGAAATTTTCGGAGATGTCCATCGTCCTCTTCTGGGGTGCGGCTGTACACCAGAATGTTGTCGAGGTATACCATAGTAAAATCGTTGAGGTACGGGCGGAAAATGTTGTTAATTGCCGCCATAAAGGCATTGGGGCATTTGTGAGTCCAAATGGCATGACCGTGAACTGGAAGTGTCCGTAGCGGGTTTAAAATGTTGTCTTCTCGATGTTGGTGGCTGCCACATGTATCCGGTGATATCCGTTGTGTACGTCGATTTTGCTGAAAGGTCAGGCTCCCCGGAGTTGGTCGAAAAGTTCATCAGCTCAAGGGAGAGTGTAGTGATTCTTGGTGATAGCGTCGTTCAACGTCTGATAATCCATGCACATTCGCATCTCGCCAGTTTTCTTTTTCATGAACAATATTGTTGCGCTGTAAGGTGACGTGGATGGGCGCGCGAACCCCTGACCGAGCATCTCATCGAACTGCTTTTTTAGCTCGGTCAGCTTGTGATCGCTCATCCGATACGCCCCTTGGACGGTATGTTTGGTACCCAGTTTCAGTTCGATGTCATGGTCCATGTCTCACTGGGGAGGTAAAGTTTTTGGGAGTTCACCGGGGAAGACGTGTAGTTGCTAGGAAGTTACATTGCTAGCCCGTGTGTGGTGGTTTGGGTGAATTCATCCAGTCACATTGAGCGAGAGACGCCATGGATGCGGTAACTTGCTTGCAAGAGTCCACACTTAACCAAGACAAAAAAGGCAAGGGGGAAGCGAGCGAGACATGTACCGGTGAGCACTCACCCACCACGAGCGTCAAGCTCGGGTGAGTAAGTGCCGCCACCCGGGGGTCGGGTCCGACCTCTCGGAATAACCGAGGGCGGCTACTCACCGACGCACGGTCAATACCGGCACGGTGGCCCCCTAAGGATCAGCACCCGGGAAATATGCAGCTCCCACATCACATGCAAGGCAAGATAAAATGATGCAGGGCATGGCAGTGAGAGTGTACGGCCCTAGCATCTACCGCATCACACAGAGAGTCAAAGAGAATCATGGAGAGTCATGCAATGGTAACATTGGTGCCAGAAAGCACTCCTGGGTCCAGCAACAGCTTGAAGGCGTTGACGGCTCCAGTCAGGATGGTTGCGTCAGCCATCTCCCCAGGGAGTACCATTGTCACTCAATCTGTACATGAGTGTGTGGAGAATGTGGGAGGCAAGAGGGCATAGAGTTATGAGTGGCCAACGAACTTCAACACTCCCCCATGACCCGCAGACAAGCAACCCACACACATAGAGGGAAGTCACGAGAGGTGAGCACAGGAGATAAGAGCGAGGGAACACGAACAATCAACCTGGATTATGCGGACTGATGAGACCCACATAGTGAACAGCACTTTTGAAGACATTGCGACTGAGGGTCTTGGTAAAAAATTCAGCTCTCTGAGATCGTGTATCCACCCAGGCGATCTGGACAATGCCAGCAGCAATGCACTCGCAAACAAAATGATGTTCCACATTGATGTGTTTGGTGCGTGAATGATGCATGCCACTGTTTTCTGCAATGGCCTTCGTGCTTTGGTTATCACAGCGCAGAGTGATGTAGCGGATGGGAACACGTAATCGCTGCAACAAGCGACACATCCAGACAGCTTCACAAGTGCCTGCGCCCAGAGCGACATACTCAGCCTCAGCAGTGTTGCGTGCCACACACCCTTGCTTGCCGTTTTCCAGGAGACTACAGTGCCACCAACCAGAAAGATGTATCCTGTGCGGCTGCGAGCATCAGAATCATGCACCCAATCACTGTCCGTGAAGCCATCCACTACGACAGAGGATTGTGCACGAAAGAGCAGTCCGACATGGGGGGTGGAGAGAGCGTACCGTACCACTCGGAGGGCTGCCTCGAGGTGCCGCTCCCGGGGGCACTGGGAGAACTGTGACAAGAAGTTCACAGCAAAGGCAACATCTGCACGCGTGGTCGTGGCAAGGTACATCAGGGAGCCGATGACTCGGAGATAGTCGGTGACATCCACTGCCTCCCCCTGTTTGGTGAGATCAAGTGACTTCAAGAGAGACTGCCCGGTAGGCGTCATGGGAGTGGACGCCGTGGGGATGGAGGTGATGAGTGGTGCAAAGCGCTCCCCCAGGCTATGCACATACGCAGCCTGATGCACATGCAAGATTCGACGTGCACGATCACGCTCCAACTCCATTCCTAGAAAGACACGGGCTGGACCAAAATCTTTCATCTTGTATGCCGATTGCAGCAGAGACTTGGCGGCAATCATAGACGCAGCATCGGGAGAGGCAATGAGAAGATCATCCACGTACACAAGAATGGCAATAAGTGGTTTGGTGGGGGGCCCGAGAAAGAGGGCGGGATCCACTGCACTCCGTTTGTACCCCCCTTTTTCAAGGGTGGCTGTAATTTCTTGGTTCCAACACCGTGGAGTCTGCTTGAGACCATAGAGGGCCTTGCGCAAACGCCAAACCCAGTTCGTACCATCCGAGAAGCCCGGTGGCTGGACCATGTAGATCTCTTCATCCAACTTGCCATGCAGAAAGGCGTTGTTGACATCCATCTGCTCAAGTTCCCAGTCATGTTGAGCGACTAGGCTGAGTAGAGCTCTGGCTGTGGTGTAGCGGCCGACTGGGGCAAAGGTCTCATCAAAGTCAACCCCAGGGATTTGAGAGAACCCCTTGGCCGTGAGGCGAGCCTTGTATCGTTCAACTGTGTTTTCTGGGTTTAGCTTGCGACGGTACACCCATTTGGCAATAACTGCCTTGCGACCGGGTGGGAGATCAACAAGCTCATACACACCATGATCAGACAGTGCATCAAGCTCGGCCTTCATGGCCTACGCCCACAGAAGAGAGTCAGAGGCGGTACGGGCTGCCTGAACAGTCTGCGGCTCGGGAGAGAGGGGTGAGAGGCCGGCGGCCACAAAGCATGAGGCAACGTACCCGGCAACAAAAGAGGTCACCGCGGAGTGAAACTCTTGTTCGACAAGAGAGTAGCCAAGTGCGGTGCTGGGATGGACAACAGAAGCGGCTGCAGACAGGCCAGAGATAGTGAGACCAAGGGCACGAAGGCCAGGGTCACCAGAGACAACCGGGTGAGACTGAGAGGGGAGAGCCCGGAGGCGGCCACCGCGCGTGTAAGGTGAGACTGGGGGAATGGACGGAGTGCGCACAGAAGAGGAGGGCACAATGGCGCAAGGCGAACCAGATGGAGAGGGCGAGACAAGAGGGAGCTCCGAGGCGACAGGGAGCTCCGAGGCGACAGGGGGCTCCGAGGCGGCGCCAAGAGTAGGAGAGGAGGAGGAGCCGGCAGGGGAGCCGATAGGGGCGCTGGAGGTGCTGGGAGAGGCCAAGGGACCCGTGGAGGGTGAGGAAGCCTGGGAGGGGGACGCAGACAATGGAGAGCCCTAATTAGCAGAGGGTGAGACAAGGGGAACCGAGGAATGTACCGAGGGGGGAACAGTCGGCCTAGAGGGCAGAGAACCACCACCCCCACCCCGAAGAGGCGGAGCGAGGGACCCACCGAAGCAGGGGGCGTCACGCTCAAATAGATGTTCAAAAAACAGGGCGTCACGAGACTCAATGACACGGCAACGGGAAGGATCCCAGAAGCGCCACGCTTTGGAGAAGGGAGAGACGCCAAGAAAGATGCAAAGGCGACCACGAGGAGACAGCTTACCGTCACGTTGGTCGGAGGGTACCCAGACGGAAGCAAGGCAGCCCCAAACGCGGGCAAGACGAAGGTCAGCGCGCCGACCAGTCCATCGTTCAAAGGGAGTGATAGTCTGGGGAAGGGGTCCATGCGGGATGTGGTTCCAGACCCAAGTCATGTAAGACATGGCTTCAAAGGCGAAGAGAGGTGACTGACCAGAGGCGGAGAGCAGGGAACGAACACCGTCAGCAGGAGTGCGGTTCCAACGTTCAGACACACCATTTTTTTGGGGTGTGTACGGAGCGGTGGACTCAAGCCGGATCCCGCGAGACTCAAGAAAGCGAGACGTGGGACCATAGAACTCACCGCCACGGTCACTGCGGAATACGCGCAAGGAGCGTTGACATGCGCGTTCGGCCTGAGCGAGCCACGACTCAAGGACGTCGGTTACATCACTCTTGTGCCACAGGGCAAAGACCCATCGGTAACGGGAGAAGTCATCAGTGAGACACAACACGTAACGACCAATGCCACCCAGGAAATCCTGGGGCAAGGGACCCATGACGTCGGCATGCACCAGATCAAGAGGGTGCGAAGTGGTGGACTCAGAGGTGGAGAAAGGGGAGCGGTGCATCTTGCCAGCGGCGCAATCAAGACAAGTGGACGTGCAAGGAGGAGAGAACGTGGCGGGATCAAGGCCATGTCCAGGCTGAAGGCGAAGAAGGCGCTGGATCGCGGCAGTGTGAATGTGACAGAGGCAACGATGCAGGAGATCAGCATGGTCAGGAGACAGCGAGGGATCGACGTGAAAAAAGGCAGATGCAGCAGAAGGTGAGGGAAACATGAGCGGAACTCGGAATAGGCGATCACAGCGCACACCACGCAGGACAACACGACCAGAGGAACGGAGAGATATGGAGGCAAGACCGCGGCGGGACGAGAAATCCATGCCCTGATCATCAAGGGTGGTCACAGAGAGAAGGCTAACTTCAAGGTCAGGAACGTACAAGACGTCAGGGAGGTACACAGTGCCCCCGGGACCAACGAAACGGACAACACCAACACCTTGAACAGGTAGAAGCTGGCCTGAGCCAGTTCGGACAGAGCGCACAGACTGAACAGGTCCGAGGGACACAAAGGAGGAGCGACAAGAGGTCATGTGATGGGTGGCCCCGGAATCAATGATCCAGAGGCCGGGTGAGGCACGAGTGGAGGGCAGGACCAAACAGACAGCAACAGTGCCATGGAGAGAGGAAGAAGATGTGTGACCAAGGCGCGAGGGGAACGTGTGAGACTGCCATTCCTCAATCCAAGCACGATCATCAGGCCAATCCCCTTGTACACCACCAGAGGCAGAGCCACGGAGCGTAACATCAGACTCACAGGACAACACAAGGAGTTGGCCACTCACACTCTCACCTCCCTGAGAGCGAAGGTGAAGAAGCTCGGCCAGACGGCGCTCAAGGTTGCGCTCCTCATCCCGCCGATCAGAGGAACGCTCAGAGGAGCGATCAGAGGAGCGGCTGTCATCTGGAGCCCAATGAGGGACAGAGTAGTGAGAGGATGGGGGCCCGTCGTAAGGACCAGACGGTGGTGGCACCCAGCCCCAGGAGCTGGAGGCAGGCGGCGTTTGTTGAAGAGGAGCAAGCGTTGTAGTCAGGGCTGAGGCAGATGAGGATGAAGAGGATGAAGAGACGGTCACGGTGGCCGCAGTAGAGGACGGTGTGACACCGGTGCGCGTCCAATGAGCACGCATGGAGGAGGCAAGTTGCACATCGTCACGGGGGCAGGACATTTGGGCGCGGAGTGACCAGTAGCACGACAATTCCAGCAGGTGACATCAGCAACGGGCGAGCCAGAGTTCTTGCCACCACGTCCACCCCCACGCCCTCTGCCGCCACGACCAGAGCTACCGCCCCCGCCACGGGAGGCATCCTGAGTGGAGTGCATAGAGGGCTGAGAGGAGGAGATAGCAGGAGAGGCTACAATAGAGGCGGGTGGGAGGAAGTGGTGACTACTGCGATGGCGGCGCGATGCATGCGTTTGTTCTGGAGGGAGTTCCACCAGTCAGTGAGACGTGCAGCAGTGAAGTCAAATAGAGGGCCAATTCCAGGAGGTGCATCAGCAGGGACAGGTGCAGAGGCAAGGCGCTCGAGCTCTGCCTGGGAGACATGAAGATACAGATCAGACAGCTCAGGGATGAGACCAGCGGCAATAGAGAGACAAGCACACAGAGGACCTGGGGCAGCTTTGCCAAGGTCCCTCAGCAGGCGCTGACTGCGCACCCAATACTCATCTGCAGTCTCGTCCGCCCTCATCTGCAAGGTATTGAACTGCACGGTGAGAGCACTCTGTGCAGCATGCCCAGTGACAGTCTTGCGGCGGCGGATGAGTGCATAAGCACCTACAGGGTCTGCAGTAGTACCTCGGATGGGGTCGGCGTTGTACGTACCGATGTCATCCAGAAGATGCTCGGGACCGGCGTTGATGAGCGCCCGTACCGCACGGGCAGCCTCCGCTGGCTGGGGCACAAACGGCGGCTTGGCGGGCGAGTAGTACTCCCACAGAAGCTCACCATGAGCCCACGCACTGAAGCGTGTCTCCCAGGAAGTGAAGGTGAGCTTTGAGGTGAAGTGAGGTGGCGGTGTCTCAAAATCCTTCTGACGCGCTATTGGGAGAGGACCAGCAAAGGCTACCCCAGAGGAGGAAGAGGAAGAGGAGCCATTGGCAGTACCACCACCCGCCGGCGCTGAAGAGCTCGTGGACCCTGATTTGTCAGTGGGGAGGACTGCAGCAAAGCCTGGGACAGAGCGGAGACGTTCGAACACTAATTCAGCTACTGAGGCGGCTAGCTCATGCTGCGCTTCGCGTTCACGCTCAAGTTCATCCTGCGCCTTTCATGCGCTCAGCCTGAGCCTCACTAAGGACTGCCTGAAGGGCCTCTAGCTTATCTTCTGGTCTAGGCATGATGGGAGAGTGAGAGTATAAGGAGGGAGGGTAGGACTCTAATGAGCGAGGAGAGAGAGTGTGAAGGGAGAGAGGTCAGAGTGAGGGATGGTCTCACCAATGTAGTGACGGGGCAGCAGGGCGAAGAGAGGAGCCACCACAGCTGCTGCCGAGGAGAAGAGCACTGCCACCCACCCTGCAACCGCCACGGTCAGGCACAGAAGGCCGGTGACAGTGGCTCCGGCCACAGCTGCAGATGCAGATGCCACAAGGACTCCTGTGGTGATGTGTGGAGTTAGTTCTCGTGGAGCCCCGGTGGGAGACAAGACAGCTACTGCAGTGGAGGCACGGATGGAGCCGACGGCAGCTGCAGTGGCGTCAGCAGCTGATGAGGCTGTAGTTGCGACAGAGGCTGCTGATGCTGTGACCTGGGTGACGATGTTGGCTACAGCTGCTGCAAGCAGGGTGAGTGAGGCTGCTGCGTGGGCGTATGCGTCTGACGCACGACCTACTACAGTCTGTGTAGGCGCCCTGCAAGCACGGGCAGTTGCAGCAAAGGTTGCTACCACCCCTGCTGCTGTGTCTAGAACGGCCCCTGCAAGGCCTATGGAATCAGTGTGCACAGGAAGCACAGGGATGACGCCCGGTACCTCGGGAGTTGGAGACAGTTCAGCAGATGTAGCGGTAACGGGAGACGGAATGGCAGCGGTGTTGGAAGTAGATGCAGATGTGAATGGTGGAGTGCCGGCTGTGGGTTGCATGGTTGGAGGGCGAGGAGGGGACGGTGGTAGATCGTCCACAGTGTAAACCAGTCGGTTGATCTCTTCCTCGCACTCAGCTGCCTCCCTCTGTCGATCCCCTTGCCAGTAGTCGGAGTTGAGCATGCGAAACCAGAGGGGTGCTTCGTGGTCTAGGGGTGTAGGAGGGTCGAAGTCTCTTGGGTCTTCCCACCCGTCGTCAGAGTGGCGTGTGGCAGCCCGAGGAGAGTCGAGCTCTTCGTCAGGGGGACCATCGAGTGGTGATGAATCCAGGGTGACTGTTGCAGCTGCAGACGGAGCTAAAATGCAGAGGAGAGTCTGGGTGGAGCCAGAATAAACACGTATCAGCAGAAGCAGAGAGGGGCAGCCACCAGAAACGGGTGGTCCAGGAGTGCAATCCAGCGAGACGCTGGAGGGTTGTGGGCCGAGAGAGGCGTACACGCCCCACGAGCACCTGAGGTAGCAGTGGACTGCGACGAGCGACAGTGGGTGAGAGAAGGTGCGCGAGAGAGCAGCAGAGCGCAGCGAGAGAGTGCTGTAAACGAGAAGAAGACAGAAGATATGTTCAAGTACCGCGGGTGACCTCGATGGCAGCCAAGAACGGCTGCAAAGACAAGTGAGGCAGCCAGGTGGTGTGCGGATGCCAAGGAGAATGGCAGTTCACAGCACGAGAGGAACGTGACAGACACGCTCAAGACCATGGACGACCGTGAGGGGTGGCCAAGAGCAGCTTTGAGGAGAGCGCGGCAGCCGGGTGGCAGCTCACAGCTTAGAGAAAGGCGGCAGATCCGCCTAAGAACCACGGACGACTGAAGGGTCAGCCAAGAGTGACTGCGCAGAGCAGTGGGGCAGTCAGTCCAAGTGTGAGGGGCCGGGAAGAAGAGCTGGCAACTTGCGGCAATGAGAGTCCCCGAGCGTGTGCGAGCGGACGAGAGGGTAATCGCAAGGCCCCTAGAGATGGAGACAGCCTTGGTAGATCGAGGAGCAGCTGAGACTGCTGCTGCGGGTAGGTAGAAGGTGGAGGCCGTAAGCAGCTGCGAGATTAGCTGCGGTGATGCATGGACCACGGGAGACGTGGACCACGGAAACTCCACGTACGAGGACCGCTGAGCGGTGAGAAACAAGTCTCACTGCTCTGATACCAGTAGTTGCTAGGAAGTTACATTGCTAGCCCGTGTGTGGTGGTTTGGGTGAATGCATGCAGTCACATTGGGCGAGAGACGCCATGGATGCGGTAACTTGCTTGCAAGAGTCCACACTTAACCAAGACAAAAAAGGCAAGGGGGAAGCGAGCGAGACATGTACCGGTGAGCACTCACCCACCACGAGCGTCAAGCTCGGGTGAGTAAGTGCCGCCACCCGGGGGTCGGGCCCGACCTCTCGGAATAACCAAGGGCGGCTACTCACCGACGCACGGTCAAGACCGGCACGGTGGCCCCCTAAGGATCAGCACCCGGGAAATATGCAACTCCTCCATCACATGCAAGGCAAGATAAAATGATGCAGGGCACGACAGTGAGAGTGTACGGCCCTAGCATCTACCGCATCACACAGAGAGTCATAGAGAATCATGGAGAGTCATGCAATGGTAACATTGGTGCCAGAAAGCACTCCTGGGTCCAGCAACAGCTTGAAGGCGTTGACGGCTCCAGTCAGGATGGTTGCGTCAGCCATCTCCCCAGGGAGTACCATTGTCACTCAATCTGTACATGAGTGTGTGGAGAATGTGGGAGGCAAGAGGGCATAGAGTTATGAGTGGCCAACGAACTTCAACACTCCCCCATGACCCGCAGACAAGCAACCCACANACGGCAGTGAGAGTGTACGGCCCTAGCATCTACCGCATCACACAGAGAGTCATAGAGAATCATGGAGAGTCATGCAATGGTAACATTGGTGCCAGAAAGCACTCCTGGGTCCAGCAACAGCTTGAAGGCGTTGACGGCTCCAGTCAGGATGGTTGCGTCAGCCATCTCCCCAGGGAGTACCATTGTCACTCAATCTGTACATGAGTGTGTGGAGAATGTGGGAGGCAAGAGGGCATAGGGTTATGAGTGGCCAACGAACTTCAACAAGACGTTCGCGAACTTGTGGATAAGGGGTGCGAACTCCTTGGGTACCATCGCGAATGTAATCGTGGCTGATGAGGCTGATGAGGCCGATGATGAGCCAGCTCCTGCCACTTTTGCTTCTCCGATTGGCTCGAGACGTATGAGCCACGCACGAGCTCCTCATCAAATACAGTGATTGGCCACTTTAAGCGGTATCGGCTGCACAGGTTGCCGCTTTTCAGCTTCTACGGCTTCCGCTGCTACTTCCACATCTGTTGTTTCCACTGTCGGCTTCCGTCCCGCATGCGGAAGTTGTCGTTTGGCACCATCGATCTCCATGTAGACGTCGCCGCTCTTCAAGTCGACCTGCGGATTGTGCCGGTACAGGAAATCTCATCCGAGGATGATTTTGGGATCCCTAATTGGACAAGACCTCCAGACCATTACATCTCGTAGATCTCCCACTTTTAGTTGTAGTGGTTCCCGGAGTCTCCGTATCTGTAGTCTCCCGTCGACGGTTTTTCCTTCAAACACCCCTAGTTTGGTCTGTAAACTAGCTTGCAATCCATGTCGTTGCTTACGAATGTATGTGAAGCTCCTCCATCCAATAGTGTCTGTACCGTTCTGTGACTTTTGCATCCTCTAGGCTGAACTTTTAGCAGTATCGCCGGTTGCTCGTCCTCGTATCCCTTGTCGAATTTGGCGATCTCGTATACCCTCTACGGCAATGTGGGAAGTTCACATGGGCGATCGTTTGGTGCAGATTGCTTCTCACCGACAAGAGTCGCACTATTTACTCCTACCCTTTGCCGTTTTTTGACTAATTTTTCTGCAACTTTCCCCCCCCCCCCCATTTTGGCCTACTTGTTCCAAAAGTTGTGAGCAATGTGCTCGACTTTTTCGCAGTTGTAGCAGGTTCGTGTATCGCTCTGGCCTACGGCGTCCACTTCCATCGGAGTCGAGGAGTCCACCGACTGGTTTTTTCCATTCCCACGATAATTGTGGTTAGGAGGTCGCCAGCCGTAGGATTCGTGGATCGGAGCGTTACAGTCGGTGCTGTCCATCCTTTATGTTGCTGCAATCATCCGCGACAAGTCGTTATGGATGCCGAAAATAACGATTGCTCGCTGGATATCTCGCCCGAGGCCATTTTTGTAATGAAAACAAAGTTATTCGGGGGCAATGTCTGCTCCAGTGAGAATCTCACGGAATCTCCGCGTATATTCCGCCATGCTGGATTACTGACGTAGACGCTGGAGCTTGTACCGTGCGTCAGGTATTTCATTCATTCGTCCAAAGTGCACGAACATCGTGCGTGAAAACTCGTTCCACTCGATTGATGATGCTCCACCAGTCTCCTGCCACCGTTGGATAGTCTTTAGATCGGACCAACAACTTAACGCCGTGCCACACAAAAGCGCCGCTGCGAGGTAAACTTTATTCTGATCGTCACTGACCCCAACAGCGATGAATTATACCTCCAAACTCGTCAGCCACATCCAAACCGTTGGTCCTTTGAGTTTGTAGCATCGAACCGTTCCGGTGGAGCCGGTCAAATTTTGGGTTGGCTCAAGAGTTAAGAATTTCTCTCGAGTTTCAGTTTAGACGTGTCGGCGCAAAATCATCACTTGCGAGGCACGATCGGCGATTTCACGCCGACTTTTCTCGTGCACTCCTCTCGCTCCTCGCTCTCACCCTCGCTTCCCCTATCCTTCGTCCTCGCTTGCTCACTTGCAAGGAGGGCGAGCGGGGGGCGAGGGCACGAGGCCACGAGGCCTCACCCTTGACGCCCTCGCGGCCCCTCAACCGCCGATCAGGCTGAGGCCATGATCGGCGGCTGGCGGATGGCTGGCTGGCGACCGGAAGGAAACTATGCAGCATGTTGGGGCAGCAGCGTTGTTGATGCAGCGTGCGGGCTTCCACGCTCGTTGCTTAGGTCAGCTGCCCCCTCAGTCTGCTGCTCTAGAGTCTAAGTCTGGAAGCTCTGGGTTTTGTTACTCAGAAGCGAGCGCGCCAGAGTTAGCGCCAGAAAGCAGCTGAAAACTGACAATGACTGATTAGGAATGAAGAATAAACAACAATGGGAGACCCCTCCAAGTTCTAGGCCCCCCCCAGCTCTGTAGAGTTTGTTACTCAGTTCAACAGCCAATCAGAAAATAGCTCAGTGAGGCCTGCCAGGCAGCCGACAGCCCAAAACCCGGGCGTCGTCCGTTTTGCCTGAAAACTGGACCATACCATAATACCGCCGCTGCGAACGCAGCCATGCGGTCAGAATCTGCTAGAAAAATAGTAGCGAGGAGTTATGGCAGCCTAAACCCAGATAGTGCCCACAACGGTTTATGCTGCCAAACAGGGCCATGCAACATGCAACTGGGACCCTAGGCAGTGCATGACGATGCAGACGCGATGGGACCCGCTGGACGCATGCAAGCAGCAAATGCGGTGTCAATGACCGCCGGCAGCACGACCGCCGAGGAGGCCTGCCGATGGAGCTGAGCGCGTCGCCTGAGAGAGGAGGCTCCAGCGAACAGCGAGAAGACCTCAGCGTTCGTCGGCTCCACCGGACGACACTCCATCAGCATCAAGTCTCGCCGTCAGTCATCTGCACGCCAATGTACACAATCCGGGAGGACACAACAGAGCACAATGAGAGATGCGAAAAAACCAACACTCCCCCATGACTCACAGGCGTAGTGCACATGGGCGGACAGGGACACGGTCAACATCCAGACTCCCCCAGGGCATGGAGAGACGTAGGCAGAGACAAAGAGAGAGCCACTCAAGGACGTACGCCGACCGAACTCACAGCCTTCTTGAACGAGTCGCGCTTCAGAGCATTGGTCAGGAAGTCAGCCAACTCCCGTGCTGTCTCAACCCACACGATGCTGATGCTGCCGTCATGCAACAATGAACGCACATAGTGATACTCGATGTTGATGTGCTTTGTGCGTGTGTGATGCACGCCGTCATTGTCGGCGATGGCCATGGCACTCTCATTGTCACAATGCAGCGTGATGAATGGGACAGACTGGCGCAACTCAGACAGCAGACGACGCAACCACACTCTCACACGCGCCTGATCCAAGAGCCACGTACTCAGCCTCAACGGTGCTGCGTGCAATGCACCCCTGCTTGCCACTGCGCCAGGACACAGCCGTGCCGCCAATCAGAAAGATCCAGCCTGTGCGACTCTTGCCGTCCGGGCTGCCGGCCCAGTCGCTGTCGGTGTAGCCCACTGCGACAACAGACGGTTGACGGCGGAACATGAGACCTCGCCGAGGAGTCGAGACGACATAGCGCAGTACTCGGATCGCGGCCTCGTGGTGGAGGTGACGCGGCTCCTGAGAAAACTGGGCCAGGAGGTTGACGGCGAACGCGATGTCTGGACGCGTCGTCGTCGCCAGGAACATCANTGACCCGATGACTCGCAGGTACGCGGTCACGTCAACTGGCTCCCCCACAACAGCTGGGTCAAGACTCTTCAGCTTCACCTAGCCATCGGGCGACATGGGTGAGGATGCGCTCGGTACGAGTGGCAGGTCCTCGGCGAAGCGAGTGCACAGAGTATGCACATAAGCAGCCTGATGGACATGGAGAATTCCCTGGGAGCGATCATGCTCGAGCTCCATGCCCAGGAAGACTCGGGCAGACCCGAGATCCTTCATCTGGTAGGTGGCGTGCAGCAGTTCCTTGACGCGCTGGATGGCAGCCGTGTCTGGCGACGCAATGAGGAGGTCGTCGACGTACACCAGAACAGCAGCGAAGGTCTGGCCTCGCGGACTGACAAACAGTGCAGGGTCTGCGGTGCTGCGCTGGAGCCCACCACGAAGGAGCGTGCTGGTGATCTCCTGGTTCCAGCACCAAAGCGATTGCTTCAGGCCATAGAGGGCCTTACGCAGGCGCCACACTCTCCCGGTGCCATCGTCGAAGCCTGGTGGCTGCACCATGTAAAGCTCCTCACCCTCCAGTGAACCATGGAGAAAAGCGTTGCTCACATCCATCNCTGGGCAAACCCCTTTGCAGTGAGGCGGGCCTTGTACTTGTCCAAGGACCCGTCAGGTTTCCACTTGCGCCGAAAGACCCACTTGGCGCCGATGGCCTTCCGACCTGGAGGAAGGTCGACAAGGTCGTACACGTGGTGCTGTCGGATAGCAGCGAGCTCATCGGCGCAAGCAGCGTCCCAGTGTGTGGCCTCAGGGGAGGCTCGTGCCTCGCGCAAGGTGGTTGGGTCCTCCGGGCGTGCTGTGGAGCAAACTGAGAGAGCATGTGCCTCTCGCACCCCAGGTGGGATGCGCGCAAGGGCAGCCACGACAGCGTGCCGATGCTCGTGATGGAGCATGGCGTAGCCCAATGCGGAGCCCGGGTGCAGATCTGCAATGATGGCCGCGGTGGTCAGGCCCAGGGCTTTGGTGCCAGGGTCCCCACTCACGACCGTGGGATTGGAGGAGGCACGTGGACCCACGGGGGGTCGAGACGCCACCGAGCGCGGTGCGACGGTCTTCACGCTCAGCGACGGCCTGGGTCGGAGACTGCCGCCGGGGCCACGTGTGTAGCGTGGCAAGGCGTGCGACGACGCTGAGTCTGATGGGCCAGTGGAGACGACTGGGGCTGTCGGCGCGGAGAGATCCGCGGACACGACTGGGGAGGCTGGCCCGGAGGGACCAGCTGACGCGACTGGAACAGCTGGCCCGGAGGGACCAGCGGACGCGGCTGGGGAGGCTGGCCCGGAGGGACCAGCAGACGCGACTGGGACAGCTGGCCCGGAGGGACCAGCGGACGCGGCTGGGGCAGCTGGCCCGGAGGGACCAGCAGACGCGACTGGGACAGCTGGCCCGGAGGGACCAGCGGACGCGGCTGGGGCAGCTGGCCCGGAGGGACCAGCGGACGCGACTGGGACAGCTGGCCCGGGGGGACCAGTGGACGCGGCTGGGGCAACTGGCCCGGAGGGACCAGCGGACGCGACTGGGACAGCTGGCCCGGAGGGACCAGCGGACGCGGCTGGGGAGGCTGGCCCGGAGGGACCAGCAGACGCGACTGGGACAACTGGCCCGGAGCGACCAGCGGACGCGGCTGGGGAGGTTGGCCCGGAGGGACCAGCAGACGCGACTGGGACAGCTGGCCCGGAGGGACCAGCGGACGCGGCTGGGGAGGCTGGCCCGGAGGGACCAGCAGACGAGACTGGGACAGCTGGCCCGGAGGGACCAGCGGACGCGGCTGGGGAGGCTGGCCCGGAGGGACCAGCAGACGAGACTGGGACAGCTGGCCCGGAGGGACCAAGGAATGTGTCACCCGGACGCGGTAGGACGGAGGACGGAATCACCACTCCCCCACGCGACGGGATAGACACAGACGAGCCGGAGCGAATGAGGTCACGAGGAAACAGGTCCTCGAAGAAGAGGGCATCCCGGGACTCGACGATGTAGTGCTGGGAGGGGTCCCAGAAGCGCCAGGCCTTGGACTGACGAGAGACACCGAGGAAGGTGCAGGGACGGCCGCGGGGGGCGAGCTTGCTGCCCTGTTGCGGGGCGGGCAGCCAGACAATGGCGACACAACCCCAGACGTGAGCGAGGCGGAGGTCAGCGCGCTGACCGCACCAATGCTGGTACGGGGTGGACTGACGGGGAAGGGGACCGTGGGGAATCCGGTTCCAGACCCAGGTCATGTAAGCCATGGCTTCAAAGTAGAAGCCCTCGGAAAGACCAGACTCGACACGCATGGTGCGGACGGCGTCGGCCATGGTCCGGTTCCACCGCTCGGAGACACCGTTCTGGGCGGGTGTGTAGGGCGCCGAAGTCTCGTGGTGGATCCCGCGGGAGGCGAGGAAAGTCGTGGCCTCACCCATGTACTCGCCACCGCGATCGGAGCGAAAGCGGCAAAGGTAGCGGCCACACGCACGCTCGGCGAGGACAAGCCAGTCCTGGATGGCCCGGGCGACATCGCTCTTCTGCCTAAGACAGAAGACCCAATGATAGCGAGAGTAGTCGTCCGTGAGGGTGAGTACATAGCGGCCATGCTCGCCGACCGACTCGGTGGGGAGAGGGCCCATGACATCCGAGTGGACAAGGTCGAGGGGGGCGGATGCACGAGAGGCAGACAAGGGGTACGT
>SZWC01002463.1:156071-171086 GCA_023375785.1 Penium margaritaceum | reverse complement strand
TCCTGGACCGGGGTCGCTAGATCGCTAACGGTCACATGGCAGCAGGCGAGGGACGCAGACGCGGTGGACGGAGGCGCGAAACGGGACTGCCAATCGTCAAGCCAAGCAATATCATCAAGGAGAGGGGCGGAGGAAACCACGGGCGACGATGAGACAGACGATGAAACGGGACATGACCGCAGCTCAGTCTCAGTCATGAAGGGCTGGGCAGCAGAGCAGGAGGTGATGCAACTCGCACTTCCCTGGGGAGGAGGGCGAGGCAGGCCGAGCTGGAGAGCGATGAACTGCTCCAGCTGACGCTCACGGGAGGAGGGCCCGGGAGTGTAGACGGAGTGCGGAGTGACGGCGCCGGAGCCCGGGTAGTAGGAGAGCTGCGCTGGTGAAGGAAGCGGGGGCACCGATGGCTGCGGGTAGTACTGCTGCGACGCGGGTGTCTGCGGGACAGGCGGAGCTGCTGGAGTGGCAGCGCCGCTGGACGAGGTCAAAGTGGTCGGGCCAGCAGCGGCGACGGCGGCAGAGGCGAGGCGTCGCTCCCGCTGGCGTCGCATGGTAGCGACGATGCGCGCCTCGTCCGTCGGGATAGGGCACGTGTACCATCCATGCCCGGGCTGACCACAGTTGTGGCAGACCAAGCCACCACCGCTGGAACCTGTCGACGACTGCTGCTACTGCTGCTGTGGCTGACCCTTGCCTTTCTTGTTCCGGTTCTTCTTCTTCTTCCCCGACGACGATGAGGCTGCTGCGGCAGGGGAGGCGACGGCCACGGAGGCAACGGTAGGGGAGGCGACAGCGGGGGAGGCGACGGCAGGGGATGCAAGCGCCTCCGTATGATGGAGTTGGGACTCCTGGCGAGCTTCCTCAATACGGAGGAAGAGCTCGTATGCCCAGGGCATGAGGGTGCCCTGGGTCGCCATGGTGGAGAGGACGTCCTGGGGGTAGTGTACGAAGACGTTGGCGTAGTCGCTAGTGGCGCCGTGCTTTATGGTGAGGGGCGCGGACAGAGGGGGCGGAGCAGATGTGCCGAGACGACGGAGGATGTCCTCCGCCCGCTGCCAGTAGGCAGTGACCGTCTCGGTCTCCCCCATGTGCAGGGAGTTGAACTCCCGGAGCAGACGGCTGATCTCAGCATCGCTGGACAAGCGATGGGGCCTGGTGAGGATGTGCCAGGCGGCTGCAGGGTCTGGGATGGCGCCAGCCGTGACGTCGCCGAGGAAAGGTTCTAAGGCCAGGCGAGAAGCTGGAGGGGCGACTAGGACAAGAGCACGGGCGGCGCGACCAGCGTCATACAACTGGTCGGCCTCGGTGGAGTCGTAAGGGAGGGTGTAGTATGCCCAAAGACCCTCATCCTGCGCCCAGATCCGGAAGCTAAGTTCCCAGCATCGGAACTGCTCGCCGGCATGAAGCGGCGGTGGCGGCGTCTCAAAGTCCTTCTGCCTGCGGTCGGCACCCGGAGTGGGGCCAAGGACGGAAGTGACTGTCTGCCGCTGACGCTGAGTCTGCTGTTGTGCCAGGTAGTACGTGGCAGCAGACACAGCTGGGCTGGCGTGCCCTGGAGGTATGAAGGACGGCAGCGCGCTGGTGGCGGTTTGGGAGGCGACTGGCTGCAGCGCCGCAAGCTGTTGGGTCAAGGCGGCGAGTTGTTGCTGAAGAGCAGCAAGCGGGTCAGGGGTGCCACCAACGTTACCCATGAGCTGCTGCTGCTGCAGCTACTGCTGTTGTTGTAGAGGCGGCGGCTGCTGTTGCTGCAGAGGCGGTGGCTGTTGCTCTATGGGCGGCGGCTGCTGCTGCTGCAGCGGTGGCGGCTGCTGCTGTAGAGGCGGCGGCTGCTGCTGTTGCAGCGGTGGCGGCTGCTACTGGATGGGCGGCGGCTGCTGCTGCAGCGGCGGTGGCGGCTGCTGTTGTGGAGGCGGCGGTTGCTGCTGCTGTAGCGGCGGCAACTGCTGTTGCAGAGGCGGTGGCTGCTGCTGCTGCAATGGCGGCGGCAGTTGGTTCTGGTGCGGCGGCGGCGGCAGCTGTTGATCATGCGGCGGCGGCGGCTGCTGCTGCTGCAGCGGCGGCGGGTGCTGCTGCTGCTGCTGGTGCTGAAGCAATCGCTGCACGAAAGGAGGGGTAGGGGTCCCCCCATCAGAGGAGGACCCCCCCTCGTCAGGACTATCAGCCATGCCTTGGTGTCCTCTCCTTTCCTTTTTTTTTTTTTCTATTTGTGTTGTTGTCTTTGTGTTGAGGCTTCAACAAGGGGTTGGGGGAGTGGGGAATCTACCCACTCCTCTAGACTTCCCCTTTTCCCCTTTCACCCTCCCCCCTTTTTTTTTGTTGATGATGTCAGTAGTGACGTCAGCAATGACGTCAGCAGAGAGGTGCTGACGTCAGCAGCGGCGAATGTAGGGACCGCCGCTGCTGCTGTTGGTGCTGATGTTGCTGCAGCTGCTGCTGCTGCTGCTACTGTTGTTGCTGCTGCTGCTGGTGCTCCTGCTGCTGCTGCTACTGCTGCTACTGTTGCTGCTGCTGCTGCTGCAGCTGCTGTTGCTGCTGCTGCTGCTGCTGCTGCTGCTGCAGCTGCTGCTGCTACTGTTGTTGCTGCTGCTGCTGCTGCTGCTGCAACTGCTGCAGCCGTGTGCTGCTGCTGCTACTGCTGCTGCCGTTGCTGCTGCTACTGCTGCTGCTGCGGGTGCTACAACTGCTGCTGCTTGTGCTGCGAGCTGCAGCAGTTGCTGTGGCTGCTGCTGCTACAGCAGCGAGCTGCTGCAGCTCACTGCTGCAGCTGAATGCTGCTGCAGCTGCTGCGTGCTGCAACAGCTGCTCGCTCCAGCTACAGGCTGCTGCAGCGAACTGCGGGGGTGGGGGAATTATTTTTGTTGCCTTTTTTTCTTTTTTTCTTTTTTCCTTGTCACAGCGGGCGGCAACCCGCTGTCTGCTGCGAGCAGCGGGCTGCTGCTCGCACAGCAGTAGTGAGCTGCTGCTCGCTGGCAGCAGCGGGCTGCTGCTCGCTGCTCGCTCGCTGCGAGCAGCGGGTAGCAGCAGCCGCGGCTGGCAGCTGCTACTTGCAGCTGCTGCTGCTGTTGCAGCTGGCGGCTGCTGCGGCTCACTGCAGCAGCTGCTGCAGCCCGCTGCTGCTGCTGCACGCTGCTGCAGCTGCTGCATGCTGCGGTTGCTGCCTGCTGCTGCTGCGGGCTGCTGCTGCTGCTGCACACTACTACTACTGTTGCACGCTGTTGCTGCTGCTACTGCAAGCTACTACTGCTGCTGGCTGCTGCTGCTGCTGCGAGCTGCTGCTGCTGCACGCTGCTACTGCTGCTGTTGCGAGCTGCTGCTGCTGCGGGCTGCTATTGCTGTTGTTGCGAGCTGCTGCTGCTGCGTGCTACTACGAGCTGCTGCTTCTGCCTGCTGCTGCTGGTGGTGCCAGTCACTGCACCTGGGTGGCGTCGCCGCGTGCGTCGTCGCCCACAGACGTCAGACGCCGCCTGCCGCTCACCTCCTCGCGTCACGCGTGGGGGTCAGTGCTGCCGAAAAAATTTCGGCAGCATTTCCCCTGGCCCACTAGCCGTGGGAAAAATTCTGACGCCGCCACCAGGAGGGTCAATGCTGCCGGAAAAAATCCGGCAGCATTTCCCCTGCACTGGCGCGTATGGGGGTCCGCCGGCGTTGTCTGGNTGCTACTACGAGCTGCTGCTTCTGCCTGCTGCTGCTGGTGGTGCCAGTCACTGCACCTGGGTGGCGTCGCCGCGTGCGTCGTCGCCCACAGACGTCAGACGCCGCCTGCCGCTCACCTCCTCGCGTCACGCGTGGGGGTCAGTGCTGCCGAAAAAATTTCGGCAGCATTTCCCCTGGCCCACTAGCCGTGGGAAAAATTCTGACGCCGCCACCAGGAGGGTCAATGCTGCCGTAAAAAATCCGGCAGCATTTCCCCTGCACTGGCGCGTATGGGGGTCCGCCGGCGTTGTCTGGCACCTGTTCGCCAGTCTTCTGCTACTGCTGCTACGCTCTGGCTCTGATACCAGAAAGGAAACTATGCAGCATGTTGGGGCAGCAGCGTTCTTGATGCAGCGTGCGGGCTTCCACGCTCGTTGCTTAGGTCAGCTGCCCCCTCAGTCTGCTGTTCTAGAGTCTAAGTCTGGAAGCTCTGGGTTTTGTTACTCAGAAGCGCGAGCGCCAGAGTTAGTGCCAGAAAGCATCTGAAAACTGACAATGACTGATTAGGAATGAAGAATAAACAACAATGGGAGACCCCTCCAAGTTCTAGGCCCCCCCCAGCTCTGTAGAGTTTGTTACTCAGTTCAACAGCCAATCAGAAAATAGCTCAGTTCAGGCTGGCAGGTTTTCTCGGTGAGGCCTGCCAGGCAGCCGACAGCCCAAAACCCGGGCGTCGTCCGTTTTGCCTGAAAACTGGACCATACCATAATACCGTCGCTGCGAACGCAGCCGTGCGGTCAGAATCTGCTAGAAAAATAGTATCGAGGAGTTATGGCAGCCTAAACCCAGATAGTGCCCACAACGGTTTATGCTGCCAAACAGGGCCATGAAACATGCAACTGGGACCCTAGGCAGTGCATGACGATGCAGACGCGATGGGACGCGCTGGACGCATGCAAGCAGCAAATGCGGTGTCAATGACCGCCGGCAGCACGACCGCCGAGGAGGCCTGCCGATGGAGCTGAGCGCGTCGCCTGAGAGAGGAGGCTCCAGCAAACTGCGAGAAGACCTCAGCGTGCGTCGGCTCCACCGGACGACACTCCATCAGCGTCGAGTCTCGCCGTCAGTCATCTGCACGCCGATGTACACAAGCCGGGAGGACACAACAGAGCACAATGAGAGATGTGAAAAAACCAACAGGCGAGCGGGGGGCGAGGGCACGAGGCCATGAGGCCTCACCCTTGAGGCCCTCGCGGCCCCTCAACCGCCGATCAGGCTGAGGCCATGATCGGCGGCTGGCGGATGGCTGGCTCGCGACCGGTCGGTCACTTGGCCGGCTGCCGGCCGTCCAGCCGGCCGGCAGCTAGCTGGATGGCGGCCAGCAAAGTGATGGCCGTCGGCCAGCCCTCGCTGATGTGGGAAGTGGTGCGCAACCACCCCTCGCTTTAGCGCCGAGGGCTGAACCGGCCCTCGGGCTACATGCACAATTGGAGTAGGTGGCAAGAATGCACCAGTCCTTTCATTGGAGAAACAATACAACTACTGGGGAATCATCAGGGAATATTGAGAAGCTCTCACTGCGCAACAAAATCAAAAAATTAGATAGATAAAAACGAAACATTAACAAAAAAAGGCCAAACCATTGCTTTGGCAGTAGCTTTGCGTACAAGCAAAGCCTTATGAACCTAAAGATGGAGAATCTTGATCGAGAGGCTAAGAATGGTCAAATTAACAAGTCTAGCATCGACCAGTGGAAGCACAATGCAAAAACATGCAACTTGGGCCCAAAACGAGTCCATTGAGAAACTCTTGGAGGCTAAAGAAAAAGTGCAAAGGGGGCCTTGCAAGCATATAAGACGAAATCCCAGTAGCTGCTGGTGGGTGAACCAGAACAGGGTGAACACTTTGTCAAAAGCGAGCTCCGCATGAGGGATTTGCACGAGCATGGGCACAACCGAGGGGTCATTGTAAATTTTTCAAACAGACTGAAAGGGCTCATACACAACATGAGGTATTTGTAGAACGGGGCAGCAACGATGCGGGGAATGGAAAAGGGGTGCCTGTAAGGTTTTTGCATAAGACTATCCGAGTGGTGGGCTAGGAATGGAAGGACAAACTTACTAATGGAAGGAATTTAGGGACGCGTGTGTGAGGGATGGTAAAAAAAGCCCCAATTTCTATTCAAGTTAGAAAAAGTATTATAATGTCCCATTTCACCACAAACACAAGCATGAAGGAAGGAATGCCTAGAAAGTCCCATTGATTTCTTTTTCTTGGTGGTTTTTAAAAACATATCATCAAGAGATCGTGATGATGATTTTAATCACTTTACCTATAAAAATGGGTGGAGGAATCCAATATCTTACGAATGCTCTTCTGGATATTAGAAAAACCTGGGCTCAAAGCAGTTTGTTGCATTGCTCTGGTAGATCCCTCACCTCAGTCACTTGCAGGCATGGGACGGAAAAAAGCCATACAGGCGTGGTCACTCCCCGATACATATTTGCTAGTAAATGTATTATATTACCTCTGCTCGCGATCCGATCATGTCTTCATCGCCGCCGTTCATCGTCGCAACTGGTCTGGTCGTCCCTTCGGACAACTTGGCCACTTCAACCGCTCCGAGATCCGGGGCTGCTGACTGGACGCACTTCTTGGTTCAATAAATCATAATATTGTTCTTTGTCCCGTTCGGCACAACGTTCTGACGCCTATCGCGCTCCCTCTCCCGTCCAGGCTCGCTCGCTCGTTCGCAAGCCAATCGTTCCCACCCCCCCTCGCCAATGGCTTACACATCCTGGACGCGGATTGCCTCGAGACAGTTTGTCGCCTTCTGGGACTACAATCGCTGCCTAGTTTGCAGAAGGCGGTACCTGAGAACGATCGTCGCAAAAACGATACTTTCAACGACGCGAGCTGGTCCAGTCCACAAGGGACGGAGGCGTCGTCATTGGGCCGCTCGTAGTGCCGAATATATGGCCATGAATGTGAGCGGTACTATTCATTCAAGCTCAATCATTGTTTAAGGACTTCATGGCTCAACGGCTCAAGCTTCAAACCATCAACTGGAATCCACGTCGGCTTCCAAATACCAGAATCGGGTGATTACTCGATCTTAAAAGATTACAGCGGTAGACTGAAAATGAATGCGAGGAGGGGAATACTTCTTCGAAAGGCATTATAAGGAATGGTTGAAGACACCAAAACGAAGGCTAAGCTCAGAATTGAGAATAAGATTAAAACATGAAATATATAGACATTCTTATTTTGAACGATGCAAAACAAATGATGGACGACGTCCAAAACAAGGATATCCCGTAAAAGCCGCAGCCATTATAAAAGAGCAAGAAAATGCATTCGCTTCATATAGAAACAGTTCCCATACAAACAATGCTCATATGTGGAACAATCACCCCTCAAATAGCTCAGTCCACCTCGGCCAGAAGCAGCCTGCAGCGAAGTGATTGACCAAAACCACAAATACCAAAAACAGTCTCGTGGAATCATCAATGACTATGAGAATGACAATCCTCTATCAAAGCGACTCTTAGGTACAGTATCAGAGGGCATGCGGGGCTAATGTTACAAACAGGTTTAAAGAATTCGAAAAGACAACAAAACCAAAAACAATGTTGCAAGAGGAAAACAAAACTTCAACATTGATAAAACATTTACAAAATCCTTGAAAATTTCAAGCGGCAGAATATGACACGTCTGAAGAGAAAGACGAACAGAAACATATCAAAAAATTGATCATAATATCATAAATCATATGAAAAATACCATCTTAACAAAAAAAATAGTTTCAAAATAAAATATGGGCAACTATATGCGAACTGCTTGGTTTGCGACTCGCATAGACGCGAGGTGGCAGGTCCACATCGCAACGATGGTAGGTGCCTGTTTCGCTTGTCAGTGTATTATAAATTTCGACTTCGTACTTTTATGTCTAGTTTATGCCTACTTTCAAGCCACACATAAGCGACAACCTGCCATCGTTAGAAACCAGTCTCGCATGTACTGTTCGAGCGACCGTGTAGACAGCGACCCTAATCGATGGGGACCTTTTTTATTTCTCAGCAGGTTAACAAAGATTCTCGTACACACCATATTTTTCTTCGATTCAAACAAACAGAATCCAATTCACACGCACCGACGAACAGTACCCAAAATATTTCAAACACCGAGAAACATCCAACCCACGGATCGTGCAGACTCTGAGGCCGCTCTCATTGGTCTAAGATGCATGTGCTAACATCCTGATTTGTCCGTGTATTTGGAACATTTTTGTCCCATTTCATTGGAGCTGTCGAAATCGAACAAAAGAGTATTCGTCCATCCGTCGGTTTCGATCCATGCATGAATTTGACGGCGTTCAACATAAACATTTTTTCCCTCAGACGGGCATCCAATGGAATGGCGCTCCCAAGATAGGCCCCTCCGACTGACCAGGAAGGGCGAAGGCATCATCTAGCTACGACTTCCGACAAAAGGCAGCCCGCGTCAAGACGGGTGTCGAACAAGGCACCTATGACAAATTTATCCATAAAATATATTACAAATTTAATCATTGTGAGAAATAAGTGGTTATAAGTGAGAGGAATCACTTTTTTTCAAGATTTTTTGGAAGAAATTAAATATAAATAGGCTCAATATATAAACAATATCTCAAATATTTGAACAAATATCCAATTTGAAAATTCATGGTAATTTGAATAGATCAACTTATACATGTATGAGAAGTTTTATTCCATAATATGTTTTATAGAATAAATAAAAATGAAAACCATTCATTCACGGAAATATAAAAATCAATAAAAATTCAAAAATCATATTTATGTAATTGTTTCTAACTATATCCAAATTAGAGACTCTAAACCCTAAATGTGCTGGAAAACATGAAGTTGTATTCCTATCATTTATTAAGCTAATGGGAAATTTTTATGTTAATATTGAAAAAATAAATAAATTACATCATTAAGATGGTTTTCCTTCACCCATTCATCCCTAGGATAGAACTAATGAAAAACAATGCTACGTGAGTTATCTGGTACTAAAGGTTTTCAAACGTTTATGCACATAGGCCATTGATGATCTTGTGAAATAACAAGAAAGAAGGAAGAGTTCATGAGTTGGTACTTTAGAGGCACTATGAACATCTTTATAGAATGACAGAGCTATTTCAATCCAGCAATCAGCCATAATCATAAAATCATAAGTTAATCAAGCGATCCACAAAATCTTGTATAAAAACTATTATTTTTTGGAGTAGATTTTCCTCTACAATTAAGCACTTTTACTTCATACATTAATGTATAAAGTAAAAGTGCTTTTGTTTCTCTCATGGATTGTACTTGAATTTCATGGCCTCATTCATTGTGTAATCATTGTAGTTTTTTTCCTTTTCCAAAAAGGAAAAAATATAGAAGAAATGCACTAAATGGGAAGAGAAATATTCCACTTCAGCTAGAATGTGCACACGTCATCGATGGTTTAAAAGGGTTTTAAATGCTAAAATTGATACATTTTCAATCATGGTTGATTTGTAGCTCGTTTTGGATCAAACATATGCATTCACTAATGATCCTAAATTGTGGTGTGTTTTAAATGAGAAACATTTCACCACCTTTTCCCCCTCAATATAGCAACATTTTTATGCCCCCACCCTAACAAGAAAACATATACCTCATATAAAAGAATTCATTCTAAGCTATAGTTTTGTCATCAATTCAAAGGTTTATGTTTGCCTTGTGAAATAGTTCAATATAGGCTATATGATGCAAATCATTATTGACACATGACTTAACCATTAAAATAACTGTATAAATTATTTGTAACTAAAATAGAACGAATTTTTTAATTTCGTATCCATATTTCTCATATTTGTTTTACTTGAAACCCATGGATCTTTAAACATGGTAATGCTTCATTCATTTTATTTCAACATGCTTTGTTTAAATCCACACCACATAAAGTTTTTTTCTTTACGGAGTACACGAGCACCATGATCCATAAATTTAAAGTTTCAAATTGTTTTTTCTCATAATCTCTCCTCCCCTTGTCTGATCTGTAGCTATTCAATAAAGTTGCTATCCATCCATTTGATACAATGGAAAGAGTTTTTATGCTTAAGATCTTCTTACTTAGCATCAACCTTGATGCATGGTTTTAATTTCTTTTATCCATCCTTTTACTCAGCATTAGATTTTAAGCATGAGTGGTTAGCATGTAGTGTAATGTAAATAGAAAACTGTTACATTGTTGTTTGCATATCTTGAACTTCATCTTGACTATCGTCGATTGAAATCCAATCGTTAGAACTTCCTAAGACAGATATTTTCTATACCTTTTTTAGGAATCTTATATGCATGAACACTACAAACAAGGGAAGTTATCTTCATCTCAGAAGATGTCTTATGCCAAATTCCTTGCATCATATATTGGAAAAAGTGTTATGTTAAGAAAGGACACAAGAAACAATAAAGGTGCATCACAATTATTTGCCATAAATATTATGAAAATGTTGGTGATGGTGGTCTTTACATCTAAATGAGCAAGAGCTTTCTCTTAGTGGAGATGTTATGCGTATACATATATTAGATTCAATTGCCATGTTGCATTCTCTTCCTTTGCTGTTTAGGTCACCATAACATTCTAAATGGTCATAATCATGGAGATCAGATTCTAGGAAATAAATGTTGAAGTTCGCACTGGAATTTTAAAGTGAATCGCCTGTCATTGGTCTCCACTTGATGTAGCCTAGCTTTGTTGTACATTAGAACATACAGAAGATCATAATGGAATAGGCGCAGACCTGCTGCCATTGTGATCAGATCTGCTACCGATGCGGAGTTTTCCCAATCAGGATTGTGACTTCAAATGCGTATCGACATATTCGCAGGACATTTCTAAGGACAGCTGTCACCTTGAAAGTACGATCGACAGTTTGTCGCCACGACCAAGAGCAAGAAATCGTTTTCATATTTGAAATCGTAGTCGTCAAGAGTTGTTCTTCTTATACTTCTCACAGATAACAAAAGGACATTTAAAACCATTTTGTCCTTTGCGCTTCCCGTCAACTCAACAGATTTTAACCAGGGTTTTTTGCAAACAAACACGGTTGCTTCAGGTTTCTTGACCGCCGGACGTTCTGGGCGTGGAGCACGACTTGGTCTCCGTAGCCGCGGTTCAACGTCTTATGTGGTCGCTGCCTTTTAGATTCTTAAGGCCACGCTCTCATACCGACCTCAACTGTCTAACTGCACATCGTTTCTCCCGCGTGGATCGATCCACACACCTGGGAGATCCGATTTGGTCGCTCGCGTGTTTATTACTGGCACAAAAACATCCAGCGTGTCAGTCTGTCCCACTCGCACCGCTCAACTATTCTGGGGTCGCTCAGCGTCTCGGCTATATCTTCCGTCCCGCTTCGCCCCGACTGCCCCAGCCACGTGCGCCTGTCCCCCTCGCGGAGTCAACCAGACGGTCAGCTCGTCACCCGGCCAAGCCCGCCACCATGGTTGCGCAGGAGACCTCCAGGGCCAAGCCCACGGCCTTTGGGCTGTTGATGAACAAGCTGCGTAGCCCCGTGCAGATCCTGCTCACCTTCGTCCTGGGCCTCGTAGTGCCCTTCGGCTTCTACGTCTTCTGCGACGCGCAGCTGGGCGTGGACATCTCGCCCTACTGCTACATCGCCACCGTCGTTGTCCTCGTCGCGACCGCTCTCATCGTGTGGATTGAATGCGGTCTCGCGCTCTTCATCCGCGACGAGCCGCCCGAGACCCCTGCGGCGCCGTACCCACCCGCGTCGGCCATCATCGCGGCGTATCTTCCCAACGAGGCGGAGACCGTCCTGGAGACAATCGAGGCGTTCTTGAACGTGGAGTACCCCGCGCCGCTGCAGGTCATCCTCGCCTACAACACGCCCAAGGACATGCCGGAGATCGAGGGCCTGCTAGCGGAGATGGGCCGTCAGCGGCCGGACCGTTTCCTCCCGTACCGCGTGATGAAGTCGCGGTCCAAGGCGGAGAACGTGAACGAGGGCGTGAAGCTGGTGCGCGGTGAGTTCGTGGGAGTGTTCGACGCGGACCACTGCCCCGCGCCGGACTCGTTCGTGCGCGCGTGGAAGTGGCTGAGCACGGGCTACGACATTGTGCAGGGCCACTGCCTGGTGCGCAACGGTGACGAGAACTGGGTGGCGCGCTGCGTGGCCGTGGAGTTCGAGACCATCTACGCCATCGGCCATCCGGGTTCCGAGAAGGTGCATAACTTCGGCTTCTTCGGCGGGTCCAACGGCTTCTGGCGGTCGGGGCTCCTCGCCAAGATCGGAATGGACGGCTCGATGCTGACGGAGGACATCGACTCGTCCATCCGCAGCCTCCTCGTCGGCAGCCGCATCAAGTCCGACCCGGGCCTCATCTCCTCCGAGCTCGCCACCACCACCATCAAGCAGATCTGGAACCAGCGGTTGCGCTGGGCGCAGGGGTGGCTGCAGGTGTCGATGCGCCACTTCTTTGCGGGAATAACATGCCGCAACCTCAACTTTGTGCAGCGGCTAGGGATCGTGCACCTGTTCCTGTGGCGCGAGGTGTACCCCTGGATCTCCATCCAGATCCTGCCGCTGCTCGCCTTCCTCGCGTACAAGCAGGGCGGCCTGGGCGCCATCGACTGGCTGGACCCGGTGTACCTCGCCACCACCATCTTCACCTTTTCCTGCGGGCCGGGCCAGATCGTGTGCGCCTACATCCGCTCGCACCGAAGCGTGCGGCGCCGCTCCGGCTGGTGGTGGTTCTACACGCTCTTTGCGCTCGTCTTCTACACCGAGTTCAAGAACGTCATCGCCCGCGTCGCGCACGTCAAGGAGCTGATGAAGGAGAAGGCGTGGATGGTCACGCCGCGCTCCGTCTCCACCCAAAAGCCAGGCGCCGGCAAGCCGGCGTCGAAGGGCGCTGCGCCAAGCGTGCAAGTCGTTGTTTGCTAACGCTCGCTGAAGCCGTCCTGCGGAAGTCCGGGTGCAATGACCTACAATGTGACGGCTGCCCCCCAACTCAACGTCGCTGCGCCAATGCCATACGGCATGTAGATGGTTTTTTTTGCAAACCACGGGGCCGCCCCTCCCACCCTCCCCCCTCCCTCTGTCCTCCCCGCGCGAGCCGCCTCACTGGGAATGAAGGCGAAGCGGCACCACCACCACCATCTATATTCTATGTTTGGTTTCGGCTGCAATTGGAGCAACAGCGGAAGAAGCCGTGCCACAGTAGCCGCACGCCAGCGGCTGCGCCACGAAGAGCGAGAGCTAGCGATAGTGTGTTGTCTATCGCGTGGTGTATCTCGTGGTGTTGTCTATCGCGTCAATCACACCGCGACGCGCCACAGACATCGCGGACGCTCCAGAAATGACCACGGGAATGCATGGCTTGCTCTCACTGCCTCCAGCTGCAGCAGCAGAGTAGCTGCTGCTGCAGCTGGAGGGGTTGAGAGTAGACAGCATTGTGGCCGACATTTTGGGGGCTGCTCCGCCACCAGGGACGGATGAACAGTGGTTGGAGCTACCACACACAAGTTGTATTCTATTCACTCTTGTAGCCACCAGTTTTTTTCTAGGTGCTGTAGGAACAATCGACTTCATTCTTAATTCACACATGCCTCATCTTTCGTCAATGAAAAACTTCACGCATACATATGAGATTGCATCTCTCTCCCTCTCTCGGTCTGCCCCCCCCCCCCCCCCACCCCCCCCCCCCCTCCATGTGCCCGTCCCCCTCTTGATCCCTCTTGTTGTTTCCTATGTCACGTGGCCAGTCGCGTGACCTCTTGCCTCTGCCGCTGGTGCAATCACCGCCGCCTAGACATGACCGTCCGCCGTGTGAACATAAGCTCATTTTGAACTGCATGGTCTTGTCGTGTGCTGACTTGGTGCTAAACCTAGGCACACCCAGGTCATTGCCCGTGGTTGATACATTGCTGTTGAGTGAGGATGAACAGGGGGGGGGGGGGGAACTGTTTGATCCCTAGGTTGCAGTCTGGTGGGGATCGAGCCTCGAGCTAGAGTGAACTAGCTGCTCACTTGCTCGCTCCTTCTCGTCCCCTCCCCCGATGAACACTAGCTCTTCGTCTTGTGGCCGCGCGCTCTCGCTCAACCTCTGCCTTGCCCAATGCACATGAGCCCCACTCTCCGCAAGACCCTCTACCTCCGCACCAGGACATCGACACAACCAAGCTGAACAGCTCCCACATCCGCATTTCCCATTGGAATGTAGACGGATTTAACAACCCATCTGAACACGGCCCCCTTCTACACCTCCTAGGAATTTAGATGAACATAGAAAACCATAACCCATATCAAGCAACAGCTAGCAACAGCCCGAAGGACCCATGCATCTCCCCCCTCCAAGGTAGACACCACGAGCATGACCCGTAGGGAAACCCTTCTCAATGCCTACCTCCTCAAAGGCACCACCTTCTTACACCAAATCGCAAACGCAAAATGTGGCGCACAAGCTAACCTCCATGATATCCAACACTAGACAATCCAGAACAAAGAACAACTCTGCCTTCTAGATGCAGAATTTGAAAAAGCCTCTGACTCCCTAAGCAGACCTTATGTGATGCACGCTATGCTCCATCTCGGAATCCCATTTGAATTCATGACATGGGTTCAACTTCTACACAAGAACACCACCATACGCCCACTTATCAACGGCAATCTCTCCCCAACCGTTGCTCTTCAGTCAGTCACCAAGGGCTTCCCTTGGCTCCCCTCCTCTTCATCTATGCCATGGAATCTATTTCTGCATACATCAAATGACACCTCCAAGGAGTACCATCTCTTTCCTTTGACTATCGACGTTTTGTGGGATATGCTAACCACACAGGCATAAGAGTAGGCCCCACCAAATCAGTCATCATCCTCACTGGACAGCATACCCGACCCCCTTTCCCAGTCACACATGGCCTAGTCCGCATTCTTGGCATCCAATTTCACTCGACACCAACGACGGAGGCAATTTGGGACCCCTGTGGAATAACCTTTGGAGCCCACTCCAAACAGAAGTTGTCACCGTAAGTTGTTTAGGGAGCCCGGTTCAATCCCCGGGATTGTTTTGCTTTCTTTGAGACCCTCCCGTTCCCACAGGTGACAACCACGGGATAAAAGTAAAAAATCTCTTGCCCAACAGCCCTAACTTGCGCCCTTTGCGTTCCATAGCGTCTTGTCCTTGGTGAGGTTCAAGTGACAGTCTCCTCTCCTCGACTTACTACCTTCACCACATACATCTCTCCATCTCTCTCCCCCTTGCCCTCTCTCCCTCTTCCACTCTTGATGGTAAGAGAGAGAGTGAGAGTGAGAGTGAGAGAGAGAGAGAGAGAGAGAGAGAGAGAGAGAGA
>SZWC01002463.1:115396-149552 GCA_023375785.1 Penium margaritaceum | reverse complement strand
AGCTCGCTCGAATCCTACTTGAGCGAGTTCACCGCACTCGTGGAGGAAGCCGAAAGCTTCACCGAGGGCGATGGGACTCAGACGTTCAAGTACCCAGAGTGCATGCTGCTGGAGTACTTGCGTGATGGTCTCGCCAGCGAGAAGCTGAAGGACAAGACCACCACGACAGCCACTGGCCAAGCTTGGACAAGCTGGAGGGCGTTGCGCGACTACATGAGCGAAGTGTATTCGGCGAACCCGAAACGCTACTCTTATGCATGGTCGAACGCGCGTGCACATCAGGGGCGCGACACGCGCGTGGACGCTGCAGGGGCTGGTGGGTCAGCCGGACAGCGAGGCGGGGCCAAGGGCAAGCAGCCTACAAACCCTCTAGCCAAGAAGGCTGCTGGACACAAGGGTCCCAACAACAAGCGCAGCCGTGAGAATGACGAGCTTCAGGCGGCGCGTGAGCGTCGCAACGTATCCTTCCGCGAAGGGCTCTGCCACAACTGCATGCAGCCGGGCCACTTTAGGGCTCAGTGCCCTGAGGCTGCTAGTGGTGGGCAAGAGGCCGCGGCGCTAGCTGCAGCAGCAGCACCTCGTGGGGATGGTGCAGCTGGAGGCCGCGGACAAGGCCGTGGACAGGGTCGCGGTCGCGGCAATGGGCCCGGCCGTGGTAACGGACAGGGCCGTGGGGCGGGTTTTCCCCACCCCTGAGTGATGTCAGTGGGGACCACTCAGGGGTAAAACTGGATCACGAGTATGAGTTCATGTTTTCAGACGAGGATGTTAAACAATTTGAGTTTTTGACGAGTTCAAATTTCTCTGTTGTTTTCTCCCCTCTCATTGAACCTCATTCTGCACTTGCTGATCGACATTGCCCACTAAATCTTGCATCACCAGACGAGATGCATGACCGAACCTGCTTAGTGGTGGCGACACGAACCACTGTGCAAGAGTTGTGTAACACAGTGATTGAAGCAAACGCCCTCAAAGCGATGAGTTCAATCACATTCGCAGTACCTTTAGTCGAAGATTTCGACCCCGTGAAATTTAAAGACTGGAAGGTGCTGGCCGAATTCACACGTGCCCACAAGATGTGTACTCGAGTGGGTGAATCATGGGAGTTGCGACACCCGTCGTACAGATTCCGTGTTTATCACAAACTCGGCTTATCGTTGTCGAGTCTGTTCACTCGGAAGAGTGGAGGCAACATGACGATGCAATTCAAAGGACACCTAGCTAGTGCTCCCGTGAACGTACTAGCTGACACGGGAGGGGAGGACTCTTTTGTTAGCCTTGGCTTTACCCGACAGGTTGGCCTGAAATACGAGCCATCGAATGGCGCAGTTGTTGTCGGTGACAACCGTATGGTACCCGTGATCGGTACTTGCAAAGCAAAAATTTGTATTCAAGGGTACACACAGAGTGTCACGTTGAAGGTACTCAACCTTCTTGACCCGTTCGACGTGGTGCTAGGCGATCCCTGGCTCCGTGAGAACAAGGCTCTAATGTGCTTTGAATCAAAGCGTCTGATCCTCCGAAAAGGACAACGCTGCTTTACATTGATTCCGAGTACGGAATTATCACCGACCCGACTCAAAGTCCATGCCAGCTTGTTTGCAATGCAGGTCAAGAGACGTATTCGACAAGGTTGTCGATACTTCTTGGCTCAGCTGTAGAAAGTGGAGGACGACGTGACGGAAGACACGCCACAAGAGATCAGATCTCTATTGGCGGAGTTCTCGGATGTATTCCAAGACCCACCGGCTGGGCTTCCACCAGAAAGACACATGGGCCACACGATTCCGCTGCAACCGGAGGCGACTCCTCCGTTCAGACCCATGTATCGCCTTAGTCCAGCAGAAAGGCGAGAGGCCGAACGCCAAATCAAAGAGTACCTTGCAAAAGGATGGATCGAGCCAAGTAGCTCGCCGTACGGTGCGCCGATCCTTTTTGTGAACAAAAAGGATGGTGGTTTACGCATGTGCGTAGATTACCGGGCGTTGAACAAGCTGACGGTGAAAAATCGATTCCCCTTACCGCGGATTGAGGACCTTTTTGACCAACTCCAAGGCGCAAAAGTATTTTCGTCCTTGGATTTGTCTCAAGGGTACCATCAAATCCGCATCACGGAAGATGATGTGCCCAAAACCGCGTTNGGACTTGGAGCCGTCCTCATGCAGAACGGTCACCCAGTTGCGTATGAGAGCCGGAAGCTCATACCCGCGGAAACGCGGTACACGACTGGGGATCAAGAGCTCCTTGCGGTAGTACACGCTTTCAAGATGTGGCGTTGCTACCTTGAGGGTGCTGAAGGGGGTGTGACGGTCGTGACCGACCATAATCCATTGGTGTTTTTCCAAACGCAACCGAACCTGTCAAGACGACAGGCGCGTTGGAGCGAATACCTGAGTCGATTCTCGTTCACATGGGAATATCGGCCAGGACGCATCAATGTGGCCGATCCACTAAGCCGACAGCCTGTGGAAATTAAAGCAACCACCGAGATCAGTGGGTGTTTTATGGCCATTGGAACAGCAACCGTTCAACCACCAGATCCCCCTGCACCTCTGCGTCAACCACCACGAGAGATTATCCATTACAACGGTTTGGTAAACAGGATCCGGATGGGATACTGTGTGGATTCTTGGTTTCAAGACTCTCGAAATGTGGACAAGTACGGCTTGGTGGAGGCCGCAGGAATCTTCTGGCACGGAGAACAAGTTGTTGTGCCAAACTCGGGAGACCTTCGAGCAAAGGTTATCTCCCAGTTCCACGACCCGCCGGTCGCAGGTCACGTGGGACCCCGAAAGACCGGACAGGCACTCTCGGACCACTATTGGTGGCCAGGGTGGAGTGTCGATGTTCGTAAGTATTGCATGACATGCGACCCATATCTTCGGAATAAGGCTAGTAACAAGAAGCCTGTTGGACTCCTACAGCAGCTCCCCATTCCTAGGACTCCATGGGAGTGCGTCAGCATGGACTTCATTACTGGTCTTTCGGACACGGCCCGTGACCATGATGCAATACTAGTGGTTGTGGATCTTTTAACGAAGATGACACACTTCATTCCTACAACCACTGACGTGAACGCAGAGGAGACCACTCGTCTCTTCTTTGAGGGTGTCGTAAAGTACCATGGCTTGCTGTTGCGCATTATCTCCGACCGAGATCAAAAATTTGCTAGTAAGTTCTGGCAAAAGATGCACGAGTACTTCGGCAGCGAGTCGCAAATGTCGACAGCGTTTCACCCTCAAACTGATGGACAAACAGAGCGCATGAATCGCACTCTGGAGCAGATGCTCCGCATGTACGTGGACCCTGCCATGCATGATTGGGACGAATTCCTAGCACCGGAAGAGTTTGCCGTGAACAACTCGGTGAACGAGTCCACACAGTTCACACCGTTCGTGTTGAACAGTGGTCGGCNGCAAATGTCGACAGCGTTTCACCCTCAAACGGATGGACAAACAGAGCGCATGAATCGCACTCTGGAGCAGATGCTCCGCATGTACGTGGACCCTGCCATGCATGATTGGGACGAATTCCTAGCACCGGCAGAGTTTGCGGTGAACAACTCGGTGAACGAGTCCACACAGTTCACACCGTTCGTGTTGAACAGTGGTCGGCATCCAGTGGTACCCTCTTCATTGGTGAAGAGTGGGAGTACAGGAGGGCAGGTCCCTTCTGCTCAAGCCTTTGCCGAGCGCATCGACTCCTTGTTACAGGAGGCGAAGGGTCACCTTCAAGCAGCTCGGCAGCGACAAAAGGCATATGCCGACAAAGGTCGTCGGGAGGTGTCGTTTGACATCGGTGACAAAGTGCTGCTTAGCACTAAAAACCTTCGGTTGAAGTCGCCAGGGGCAAGAAAACTTATACCGAAGTCGATTGAGCCGTTTCCCATTGTAGCACGCATCGGGCCAGTGGCATACCGATTGCTACTTCCGCCGAGTATGAAGATACATGACGTGTTTCATGTGAGCCTGCTGGCTCAAGCAGCAGGCTCACATGAGGAGCCTGCAGAAGGAACCGTTTAGCCACCGCCAGCAGTCCTGGCTGCCGACGGCCAATACGAGGTCCTTCGCCTACTCCAGCACCGAGAGCGTACTCTTCGGTCGCGCGTTGTCAGGGAGTACCTCGTCCATTGGGCCGGTTGTGGACCTGAACATAATTCATGGGAGCCCGAATCTCAGTTGCCCACAGGGGTGGTCAACGAGTACTGGAGCGAGCTTGCAGCTCGCACAGATCGACGCGTGGCAGGAGGTACCACCTGAACGCGGNGGAAAAGTGAACAACATTCCCACAGGGCAGCATTCATGGACAGCGACCATAGGAGGTTGGGGACGCCCAACATGGTTGTCGCGGGGACGCTCCAGCCTAAAGGGGGGAGGCCGCTAGCCGTGCTGACATACAAGCTGCAGCTTAGGTCTACGTACCATGCACGTGTTCATGTTTAGCTGGTGATTGAAATTATTAATTTTCTTTCACAATGTTGATGACTCACTGACTGACAATCCTACTTGTTCATGAACCGGGACGAATTATAATAAGTGGGGAGGAATGTAGCGGGAGGGCCGGTTCGACCCTCCCTCCTCGCTGATGCGAGGGGTGGTTGCGCACCACCCCTCGCGTCAGCGAGGGCTGGCCGGCGGCCAGCAGTTCGCTGGCCGTCGGCCAGCTCGCTGCCNGCCGGCCAAGCGACCGGCCGGCCACCGGCCGGCCAGCCGCCAGCCGCCGATCGCGGCCTCAGCCGGATCGGCGGCTGAGAGGCCACGAGGGCCTCGAGGGCGAGGCCTCGTGGCCTCGTGCCCTCGTCCCCCCTCGCCCTCCTTGCAAACGAGCAAGAGAGGACGAGGGATAGGGGGAGTGAGGGTGAGGAAGAAATGCCTGGCGCGAAATCGCCAGCGTGCCTCGCACGCGACGATTTCGCGCCAGAACGACAAAACGAAACTCGAAGTTCGTTTATGACGAACTTCGACGTAAAACAAACGGAATAACTCGTGCAAACACACGAGTTCGAGGTAAAAACCCCCGGTTTGGGTCTCAAAACCAGGGGTTTGGTTAAAAATGGAAATAGGCCTCCGGAGACTCGAAATATTCGAGTCTCCCTGCTCTGGGTCGTTGATGACGATTGCCCCTCAGTCTCGCGAAGGGGGTAAACCCCTGACGCGGACTGAGAACGCCATTCTGCGAACTCCGACGACGACTTTAGAGCAGGAGCTGGAGACACGGCCCGTTACATTCGGGTATGAGGTGAAAATATTGTGAGTCAACGTGTAACGAATTGGTACGGGAAGCTTGGCCCACTGGGACAAAACCGCAGTAGTTGAGGGTCTCCGACCCTCGACTTATCTTGTAACGGATTCGACAGAATCCTTGGCCGACTGGGCCAAAACCGCGGTGCTTGAGGGTCTCCGACCATCAAGCCATCCCGTCTAACCGCCCACAGTCCTAGGTGACCCCGCTCGAGCCACCTGGCTCCTCCATCCGGTCAGCGTGGCACTGCCATGCTACACTCCCCCCCCCCCCCCCCCCCCCGCTAGGAGTGAGAGCCGCCTCGGCATCTCCGGTAATCCCGACGTGGGATTCGAGCCCTGGAGCTATGATACCAATGTCACAAACGTGGTCCATTCTGCGACTAACTGTGGAACCAAAACAGCGGCCTCAGAATAGTCAGTCCAAGGGGGGCGAGTGACTGGCCGCCTTAGCCATTTTGGCTGAGACGCGTCTCGGCGAAATGGACACCGTCGTCATAACATGCAATGGGTACGGATGTCAAAACATGCATCCTAGCCTAATCCTTCCACGTGGAAACAGGGTCCTAGCGGTGCTCAAGGGGTGAAGGAGGAGTGACGCGATGGAAACTCCATCACAACACTCCTCTCGCCCAAAATTCACACTAAAGGTATTCTCCGGACTAGAGTCGACCTAGACTCTAGCCCGTATATTATTTTATAGATAAGGACGCCAATCTCAAGACCCCGAAATATGCCGTAAATATTTCAAGACCATTTTAATCCTAAAAATGGCACGCACGCTACACATCCCATCCACCCGTCCACAGATCAGTAACCTGTTTAAGCCATGTGGAGATGCCGGCCCGCGCTACACTCCTCCCACCTAGGAGTGGACCCGCCTTCGGCGTCCACAGAGGGACTCGAACCTTGGTGCACTCATACCAATTGCAACAAACGGATGGGAAGCTTGGCCCACTGGGCCAAAACCGCGGTAGTTGAGGGTCTCCGACCCTCAACTCATCCCATTCGTCGCCCACAGGCCAGGACCCACGTTCGAGCCACGTGGCACACCTCGCACTTCATTCCTCCCACATAGGAATGGACCCGCCCTCGGTGTCCACAATGGGTGTCGAACCCCGACGCTCTGATACCAATGTAACGAATTGGTACGCGAAGCTTGGCCCACTGGGCCAAAACCGCGGTAGTTGAGGGTCTCCGACCCTCAACTCATCCCATCCGCCCACAGGCCAGTAACCCGTTTAAGCCATGAGGAGAGGCCGGCCCGCACTACACAACGTTTGAGTGGTTAAATGAAAAACTTTAGCTGGTAGATGACGTAGCGCTTCGGACCAGATGTGGCGCGCTATCTGGTCGCATTTCAAAACATTGTCGCACGGTATGTCGGCTCCTTTTTACACCATGCACTCTGACGGAGAGAATCCCACCCGTGGGCAGAGGGACCGGCAATCCAAGGATGCAAAGCACTCCACTCCCCTCAGTTCTCAAACCTCCCCCCACACAGCAGTTAAGACATCGCAGCCTGTCATGCGACTATCTCGTCCCTCTTCCCTAAACTCGTAGAAACAGAACTGTGACGGCCGCCGGACAGAGATGCATGGCCCGTCACATTCGAGTGTGGGGAACCGGTGAGTCCAATACTCGGTTTTCTTGCATTGAAACCGTAGATCGTATGTTGAATTCTTTCATTATCCGATACATCACAAATGGGCGAACGAATGAGCACTGCCCACTAGAAACACTCCTGCCACAGCCAATGTCTGCCAAGCGTGCATGATGCTTCTACAAGTTGCCCACGTTATCGCAAAATCTGTCTCAAGCCTATTACAATTCTGAACATGATTATGGAGTAACCGACATCTAGAGAATTAAATTCTTGTTGTCCATGTTCCGCGAATCCAGAAACAATATCCCCAAATGGTGGTGGTTCACACAGGGATGAGGCTCAGGAAAAAAGACAATTTGAGGGATTGGAACAAATGGATAGTTTGGATTAAGGCAAACTATCAAAGGCGATGACGTGACCAGTGACCACCATACACGGCGGCGATGGACACACCAGGGCGTGGCGAGAACTTATTCTCAAAAGTTACCTTTAGAGAATGTGATGGTCAGCGATGACCATGGGATTGATACGTTAGGCGATCGCGTGAGCGCCAAGCCCCGACCTCACGTTAATGTCTCAATTCGTAGGCCACCCTAACCGTGAGTTTTCGAGATGCGAATTCTTTTTGCAAACAAAAATGTCTACATTGTCATCCGAACATGTTAGTTCCGGTGTATGACCATTGGATAAGCCGAAATAAAACAAAACGTTCACAATCAGAGTCTCGGTTCGAGCTCCGCCAATGAACCATGAAGAAATAGCTGGAAATTCTAAAAAACATGGACGGCCAGAAACCCTCGCTCGTCAACGTGACCGTCGAGCTATTCAAGTTGCCTTACAACTCCGAACATCTAAACCATGTTTGAGCTTCCAATGGGTCAGGGATCAAGAAGGCTCGAATGCTAGTGACCTCGCGGCGACCCATCACCTCACATAAGGACAAAGCAGAAAACAGAATTACATGGCCAATTTATCCTTTGGATTAAGCAATAAGTGCACTTCGATGACAAGCGTCGAGTGCGTTGATCACATCTAACCAGTGACGAGAACAAAAATGAGGCATCTGTTGGGTCCTCGGTACTCAAGGCGAGCCACGCGTTCAGGCTTGCGCCATGAGTGGCTGCTTCAATAAGCTCCTCGCTTCGAGAATATTGAGGCACGATTTTTTTAAGACCCAGCGTTGATGAGAAGTTGACATACCCTACTGCTCCTTTATTTCGACGAATGGATTTTTAACAATTTAGTGATCCTTGACTTCATTCATTTTTTTGGGGGTTCAAATTAATTAGGTGGATGCTTAATTTTGTTCGTAGTGCAGGAGGTAGTCCGTTAAATTCGGCGAGGGGACTCGATCATTACCTCGGTGATCCATGAATTCAACAACGCCCGTCCATCGAGCGATGAGCACGCGTTTTGTTTGCGTAGTGTATGCTCAGCGGGCGTGCGCCGTTGGGGAATGCGTGGTGCGTAGGTAAGCTAGTGTAACCTAGTTTTGGGACAACCTGCCGCTGCCACGCTCACGTGGAGGGGCAGCGACATGTTGCTCCAAACACTTAAGCTTATGTTATGACTTCAACTTCACACTCTTGTATTTGAAATCGAACAACATAACACCATGGACCGTTTTTTGACCAAGGTGTCCGCCGAGGAACGCGCACGTCATCTCCATGCTGCTGCTCATCAGGGTCCTCCTCCGCGTCCCGCACTCCCGAAATGCCCTGTTGGGCGTCCACGCAAGGTGATTCTCCTAACATTCGACGACTCTATAGATGATCAACCGTCGGCCGGGTACAACGGCACCTACATCGATGGTCCTACCATGTAATCGTTGCTCACGCTACCCGCTGGCATGCCAATCGCACTGTGCATTTTGTCGGGTGTCCAACCGCCGCTGCCGACTACGAGTGTCCGTGATGCTCCACCGCGTGTCTTGACCTCCTACTCCCCTGGTGCAAGTACATTGAAGGCTCCTCTCCCTCCTTCCGTACCCATCAGCATCTTGCGTCCCAGTCCAAGTGCTGGAGACATGGCGCTTGACGATGACACCCCCATACTTCGTCGTCCACTGACGGCAGAGGAGAAGGGGAAGGCGCCCGCTGTGGAGGACATTTCTTCTTTTTCCTTTCCGTTCCAAGAGGACCCGGCATGCTCGTCGGCCTGGTGCTTTCGTCATCAGGTCTCGCTCCGCGTTGACCGCCCCTGACACTGACTCGTCGGATGATGACGTGTCAGGTCATCTTCCGAGTCTGATGGCCAGAGGAGTAACGACAGCACCAACACCGAGTGCCTCACCCTCTGCACGTCAATGGGTACAGCGTCTACTTCATCTGCATCAAGCGCAAGTTCCGCGACGTCTCGCAAGTGTGGAAAATACGCAGATTGGTTTGGGAGCGGACATTTTCAGACAATCTACCGTGCCTTCAAATCGCTGCCGTCCGCTTATGCGAATGTGTAGCATCTGAGGCGTTCTTTTAGGACACCGGATGGATATTGTGTCTTTGATAAACTTGCTCCTAGTACCGTGTCAGGATGGTTCGTGGAAGGCACCAAGATTCCGAAGAAGGAGTACGAAGGTGCCGTTGTCGCGGTGATTGCATCTGTACAGTCGGCGCTTGTTAGTGAGAAAAAACGAAGCATAGATGCCGGGGCAAGCGAGCTTGGCTGTTTGAGCATCTTGAGATCGTCGATGCAATTCGATCCACGCTCGAGGATGCCCGTGCAGCCGGTCATGCGTTGAACTCAAAAGTGATCCGCCGTGAGATTCGTGGTGTCATGCTCTCGACCAGGTTGAACTACTCGTCCGTCGTGTGTTTGCATGTTCGTGGGTCGGGAAGTTCGTGAAAAAAGAAATGGAATGGTCGTGGAGGAGTGGAACAACTTTCGCGTAGAAACTGCGGGCCGACTTCGAGAACAAGATTATGACGTTCCACTGTCATGCAGCTTGCATGGCCACGTTGTACGACATCAAGCCCTTCCTCGTCATCAACGACGACCACACCTCCATCTAGTTACTTCCAACCACCGGGCACACGTACACACCGAAGGGCAGCCACGAGATTGGCATCGTGGGGCTGGAGGACAAGCGTGCGATCACCGCGCTCGTTTCTTCTTCCATGGCCGGCGAGTTGTTGCCGATGCAGTTGATTTTTAGTGGAAAGACCGCCAGGTCGGTGCCACGTGGAGAAAAAGCCGAGCGGCTACTCAAAGAGGGATGGAATCTGACGTGTACTCCTACTCACTGGGCGAATGAGGATACCACGAAGGAATGGGTTCGCACGGTCGTCGTCTCGTACTACAAGCAAACCTGTGCATCGCTCGGTGTCCGCGAGGGTGAGGAGAATCTTCTTCTCGTGCTCGACACCTGACGTCCGCACTGTAGCGCGAATTTTCAGCTTTGGCTCAAGGACAACTTCCGTTACATCCATATGGCGTACATCCCTGCTGGATGCACCGATAAGGCACAGCCGGCTGATGTCGGCATCATCCGTCCGCTGAAAAACAAGCTCGAGGAATGTTTTGCATCATGGGATGCGGAGCGTAGTCATGAGGGTCAGAGCATGCACATAGGCATGAAAGAGGTGAAGGAGGAGGCATGTGGATGGTTTTTCAAGGCTTGGGAGTACATCCGCGATGAGGAGCCCCTGGTGAAGAATGCATGGGCCAAATCGGGGTTCACGAGGGTGTTTGATCCATCATTCCAGCATGCCGCAACACCATATGCTGGTTAACTGATGTTCCATGATGAGGATGTGGAGGAGGAGGATGAAGTGGCATAGAAGCTTGTCTTGTTGTTGTACACTACAATGAAGTGATTTTCTATGACTCGGACTTCGCACATTGAATTTTGCAAGTTGAATGTTTGCACGTTCGTTATCCGAAACCTCGTGTACATGTCCAAGACTCGCCGAATGGTTTTTACGAACGAATGGACATACTACTATGGAAAAAAAAACACCAGGATAGGAAGGAAGTGAAACATAACCCAGAAAACAAGTTTGCATGCATGATCCCTTAAATTTGACTTTTCACTTCCAGATTAATTTGTTAAACCGTTAATTTTGATTATACAAAACTGTTTGACACATTTCAACGGGCAATATCGATTAATATAGAAACCAAGGATCAGTAGGGTAACAACATCGGAACATTGATATGGTTTGTGACACTTGTGTCGACCATTCTGGAATGTTGTCAAAGTTTTCAGAACCTTTTGGAACGGAACACTGGAGGCCGAGGCAGGTGGGTAAGATGGCCTCGTATAGTTATCCTGGAGAGAGAGCGTGAGAGTGGGAGATCTTCTCGGGACACGCTCGTCATGGATGTGGAAGTTTGCATTAGAACACAAACGAAGACAAGTATCAGGATGGGGATGCAAGCGTGTAAGAACCGGTGAGTGCACAACCGCATCGAGCAACGATCGAAGCGAGTATGCACCGCCACCTCGGGGTCGAGCCCGACCTCTCAGTGTACAGTCGATGACCGACACGGTGGCTCCCTAAGGATCACTGCCTGGGATACATCACAGCTTCCCCGTACCCACAAGCCAGCTCCTTCATGTTGTGGCCCAGCCTCCGGTCCTCCCTCGACCAACTTGAGTGCCCTCTCCCAGCCCTCATCCATACTACGCCACACCCTTGATCTAATGTACACCATCTCCCTGGCTGCACTCTGGTGGTCATCCCCACAATGATTCCTACACTGATGGGGCCCACGAGGATGCCAGGGACGCCGAGGGCAGTCTTAAAAAAACCCTCACCAACATGCTCCACCTTCACAACGAGGGAGGTACGAGTGGTATAGACCACTCAGAATTTACTGGCTGTCAAGGTAACTCTCAGCTCCGGGATGCTGGTTCTGATGTCCACATGGCCTCCTCCCAACGGACCCCCCTTGGGCTGAACACTGGCATACTGTCACCTACCCTCGTTGCCTTGCTCTATTTGGTCACGCACCTACTGCTGTCTCTGGCACCGTTGATGTCTCCTATGTATTTTCATCCACGCTTGCTTCCTCCAGTTTATGGCTGATTGATTCTAGGACCACGCACCACATGACTTCTTATCATTCAATATTCGTCTCTCTCTGCCACATTGGTCTGGTGTGCTTCGTTCGTACAGGCTCCGGTCAGCTCTTACCTGTCTAGGATTTCGGTGTTGTTCATTGTATAGGGCCAGGTAGGACTTGTTCCTTCCAGATGTTTCGTATGTACCTGATCTCGAGGCCATCCTACTTTCCATGGCCCCCCTTGATGACCAGAGCATGGACTTTGTCTCTGGCCTTGGTGTTGGCACCGTACTCTTACAGTCCTCTAGCCGGATCATGCTTCGTGAAATTTGCTATGAATGTCTTTTCTGTGTACCAGTTTCTCTCCCCTCATTTTCTATTACGTCTGCTTTTGTCCATGTTGCCCTGTCTCTCTCCCAGAGAACACTCAGCCAGCCTCTTATGTTTTCAACCTGCTCATGGCCTTGATCCCGCTTCCTTTGTTCCCCCGTGATCTTTTGGTTGCCTTGATTTTGCTCAAGGCAAAATGTATCATTATTCGTTCTCCACGTCTGATCACATAACCACTCATCCCCTCAAGCTTGTTCACACTAATGTTATGGGTCCCCTTCCCGATGACTTCTTGGATGGTCTTGACCACTATGTTCTCTACCTCACCGATGCTTTCTTGTGCTACCACTTGGTTTTTGCTCTTTGCCAAAAAGGTGATGTCATGGACATGCTTGAGCACTGGCTTCCTCAAGCCAAATGCGCTTGTCAGCGTCAACCATGCATTTTTCTATCCGACCATGGTGGCAAATTCTTTGGTCCCATCTCTCATTTTCTGATCTCTTGTGGGGTGCGTATGGATTCCTCTGCTTCCTACACACCCCATGAGAAAGGTGTGTCCAAATGATAGAACCGTACCCTTGCTAATGGTGTCCGTCCCCTCTTTACTAAGTCCGGTCTTCCGCCTCTTTTTGCCTTCGAGGATATCTCCTACATGACTTGGGTCTGGATTTGCATCGTTCATGGTCCTCTCCCTTGTGAAATCACTCTAGAAAAATGTTGGACTGGCCTGCATGTTGATCTTTGTCTTGCGTAGGTCTGAGCCATGTTGTTACCGCTTGGCTCCATGTTGACCAACGTGAGGTAAAACTGTCTAGACACGGTCGCCTCTGCGTTTTACTTGGTTTCTATGCCAACTCCAAGGCGTGGCACTTTTGGGACCCATCTCGTTGTCGTGTTATCGAGTCTCACGATGCATCGTTCTTTGAGTCTGTGTTTGAGAGGGGTCTCAGTTGCCTTGCTTCTGCTACCTCTCTTACCCCGTTCACTCGGTTCGGGGGATGGGTGTTACTCCTTCTGTTGTTCCTCTTGTCTCCTTGGAGTGGGACTCTGCATCCAGCACCGGTTTGGAGGATGCCCGTATGAGCGTTGCTGCAAATGTTGCAGACAATACACTCGGCATCTCTTTTACGGATGCTCCTATGAGCACTGCTATTAATGTTGGAGAAATTGCACTGATAACCTCTCCCTTATCTCTCTCTCTCTGAAGCGATCTGTTGCTGTTTCTCCTGTCTCTTCCTCCTCTTCTGTTCCAGCTTTGTCCCCCTCCACTGTTCAGTCTCCAATGACCTATCCTGTCACACCTCCCCTTGCTTGTGTCACACCTCCCCGTTCTCCCTCCAAGCCTTACACTTGTGGTTTTCTTTGTGCTCTTCTTTCTCGTAGTGGCACTGTCCCAGTTGTCCCTGGTTTGCATGCCTTGGATCTCACCAACTCTACACTATATAGTATGGGTATTGGGTTCATGCATCCTGGTATTGCCTTTGGGTACTCACTCATCTCTAAGGAGTTTCACAAGGCTCTTGACACCTCTGTGGCTGGCTATGTTACTGCGTGCTTTGCTGCCAGTGGCCTCTCAACCTTGGGGCCTGAACCCACTAATGTTTGAGAGGTACGTGAGGTTGTGGAATCCTCCCTTTGGGAGGCTTCCATAAAAGAAGAGTTGAGTGCTTCGCAAGATCATGGTACACATGACTTGATTGACCCGCCGCCAGCTCACAAGGCCTTCTCGGCTCAGTGGGCCTCTCATCGTAAGCTCAGACCTAACAATGGTGTGGACTGTTACAAAGCACAAATCATTGCCAAGAGTTCCTCACAAGTCCATGGTGTTGATTTTGATAAGACCTTTGCGCCTGTTGGCCGCTACACCACTGCTCAAGCTCTTCTCAGTCAGGTGGTATACCATGACTGGAAATTTGAGCAAGTGGATGTGACAATTCCCCCCTACATGGCATGTTAGATGAGGGAATGTACATGATCCAACCATTGGGTTTTACCGATGGTACCAACAAGATCTGGTGCTTGCGCAATACCTTGTATGACCTAAAATGGTCTCCTCATTGCTGGAACATGGAGATCACCACCACACTTGAAAGAGGGGTCTATCGACAGAGCACTATTTTTTCATGCATTTTTCCTTGGTCCACCTTCCGCTCCTATGGTTTACAAGATGAAGGACCTCGGACCTGCTCGAGTTTTCCTGGGTATGGGAATCGAGCGTGACCGAGCTAGTGGAACACTGCATGTGCACCAACCTGCCTACGTTTGAAGCCTTAGTGGGCGCTTTGCTCCTCTCCTTGTAGCGACACCATCGGCTAGCATGCCGATTACCCCAAGCCATCAACGGCTTCTCAAAGCCACCCATTTGAATCAGCTGGAGAGGGATGTAGATGTTACCGACTATCTTTGAGTCATTGGATCCTTGATGTATCTTGCTACCACTACCCTTGCCGATGTTTCCTTTGCAATCAACTATCTAACACATTCCTCTCACTGTCCATTGTAACTTGATCTTAAGGCTGCTAAGCGTATTTTTTTATGTACTATTGATGGCATAGGTTGTACTATTGTGCACAACCCTCTGTAGTTGTTGAGAACTGCACTGATAATGATTGGATACATGACACTGATTCACACGGTCGGTCAGGCCATGTGTCTCTTGTTGGAGGTACAACCGTGTCGTGGAAGAGTGGAAAACAAGGATGTGTTTCTCGTAGCTCCGAGGCCGAGTATGAGGCCGAGTATGTAGCCCTCGGCTCAGGTACTTGTAAGAGTGCTTGGCTCCGTCGCCTCTTCCAAAATCTACATGTTTCCATCCGCATGCATTATGATGATCATCAGAGCACCAAGGCCACTTTGATCTCTCTCGTTCAATTATAACTGTTGCATGAGCTCACATTATTGCGTATCCACATAAACTTTCAGGATGATGTGGAAAATAATGCTTGTGTAGTTGGTTCTGTGGGTGCTCTGTGGGTGTTTAAGCTAGTTACCGGATGCTGATCCTATTAGGGTCATGCTGTTGAAAATATTCCAATAGCAGCCTGTTACGGGCCGGAACCTCAAGCTCCTGCTCTTAAGTCATCGTTGGAGTTTGCAGAATGGCGTTCTCAGCCCACGTCAGGGGTTTCCCCCCCTCGTAGAACTGAGAAGCAATCGTCATCAATGACCAGAGCAGGGAGACTCGAATATTTTGAGTCTCCGGAGGCCCATTTCCGTTTTTAATTTTATCCCTGGTTTTTGGGACCCAAGCCGGGTTTTTTACCTTGAACTCGTACGTTCACTCAAGTTATTCCGTTTTTTTATGTTGAAGTTTGTCGTAAATGAGCTTCGATTTATGTTTTTGATGTTCTGGCGTGAAATCGTTGCATGTGAGGTACGCTGGTGATTTTGTGCAAGGAATCTCTTACATCTCTTGTCTCCCATCCCTCGTCCCCCTCCCTCATCCTCACTCACTCGCTTGCGAGGAGGGCAAGCGGGGACAAGGGCACGAGGCCAAGAGGCCTCGCCTTTGAGGCCCTCGTGGCCCCTCAGCCGCCGATCGGGCTGAGGCCGCGATCGGCGGCTGGCGGCTGGCCGGCTGGTGGCCGGCTGGTCACTAGGCCGGCCGCTGGCCGTCCAGCCGGCCGGCAGCCAGCTGGCCGTTGGCCAGCCCTCGCTGACTCGAGGGGTGGTGCGCAACCATCCCTCGCTTCAGTGAGGAGAGAGGGCCAAAGCGGTCCTCCCGCTACAGCGGGAGGACCGGCTCGGATTTTACTCAGGTATGGTCTCGCTTGACCCCAGTGGTGGCGGTGACTTGGTCTCGTGTGTGGTGCACGAGGTGAGACCTGCTCACCGGTCTAATTCTCTGCACCATTCAACTTTTTGTTACTTTCTTGATTGATATAAGTAAGATTGCAACTACTGCCACGGCGTCTCCCACACTCGCAATCTATCCCTCCCATGCTGGTGCTTATTCCCTCACATATTTCTACTACCTACAGGATTGGGCAAAATCCATGCCATTCAAAGAAAGAGTCTTTTGAATGTTACCATAGCCAGCAGAAATGTACCACCTTTTGCGGTTCATATGCTCAAAGGCACACTTCCAGTTGGCCTAGAAACTTGATGCTATGATTGCTCTTATCCAGGTTTATGCCCGAGTTGTCATGGAAGCTGCCGGTCAAAGCACTGATTACGTCATCATGCTGACATCAGATACATTTTTTGATATGCTCATTGCATTTTGCATGAAAATTTGTGTGAATTCGACCCAATAGTTGGGTAATTCGGTGTAGAGATAAGAAAGATACAGTCGTGGAAAAGGTGGAGGCACACCTCCAGAGAACAAGAGACATACCGGTACAAACCCGATCACGGCCAAGCAACTTCCTCGTCCACTACAGCTAAAGTGTCCGTGGATGGTTGCTTAACCAATGAGTCATGATTCATTGAGGTCCATGGGGGTTTGGGGATGGCGACTAGAGGTGCATTCAGAGGCAAAATCTTGGGGCAACCGTGACCCCCGCTTGCGGTTCAATCAGCGGCAGTAACGCACGTAACACTCAAATGACTATTACGCAGCTGTTTCCTCCACTGACTGAGGCTTTACTTGGTGTGTTGGAAAGCTCATGATGCGCATAACAGCATGCATGCGATTTTTACACCATTGCGCCTATGTAGAGGGCATCACAGCACCAAGGAGCTCTCGGCTGGATCATAGGGACTGGTACATAAGGAAGCCTAGGGGTTGTTCTAGGCATGCCAATCTTATCCGAAGACTTTGTACATTGTATTATATTGATGTAGTAATATGAATTTTGAGGATTCATCCCTTGCCCAAATCTCCTTGTACTCTGAGCATTACCTCGCACACATCCATTCTATCCTACAATTCTTCCATAACGCACCTTAGTGCAAACACCACTGGGGGAGTCGCATGGTGGGAACCTCGGTCACCAAAAGCGGTCTTGCTGCTAGGAAAGGGTCGTGCGGCATCTCAAGGGTTGGAGGATACGCAAATGGGTTGAGATTTAGGAGGGTTTCCCCAAGGGCTTGGTGTGTTGCCGTAATTTCGGGAGCCCCTCGATTCACACTAGTCCTGGATTCGTTGGTTGTGGTAACATGCTCGCTTTTAGTGGATATTATAGTAGACTGGTTTGATTCCTACAATTGATGGGGGAGAGCCTCAAGAGAGAGGAAACTCTTTGCTCTCTCGCTCATCGGCTTCTCCTCATCATGCAACAGTTTGTTCACTTATGACTTGTAGATCTTCATGAACTAGGCTAGGCACACACACACACACACACCTCCTTCATGGCCATGTTTTGTGTATTCTTTGCCTAATCTCATCCCTCCATCTCGTTTCTTGTTGTTAACTATTGGTATCAGAGCATGTTAGGGAAAGAAATGCAAGCTCAAATGGGGCGGTATTATGTGACACTATCTCGAGATCCTAGGGACCATTGACACCATCTCCGCCGCTTTTTGTGTATCCATCGTATCAATTTAGCTACAACAGTCAAGCACATTGTTGCCTTATGCAACTAAGGCCTTGGCAGCCACCCTTGCGGCTGTCGCCTTCAGCATAGTCGTTGCTCAATCCCATGCACATTCACGTATTTCCTCGACAGACGAGGCCGTTCTGGTCCTTTTGCACGAAAGTTGTAGCAGCCTCTATACAGAAATCCAACACTAGGCCGTCGCAGCCACCTATGGTGGACATTCTTGTGGCCTCCGTCCTCTCGGCTATCACCTTCAGCGTGTCGGTGGCCCTATGTTGTGTAAGTATACTCATGTCAGCGACGACCGAGGCCTTCTCGACCCTTTGCATATCTGCCGCGTAGTAGTCCAACACAATGCTGCCACTCTCTTAACGGCCACCCTCACAACCGTTGCTCTTGGCATCTTGGTGGCACCGTCCCGTGTGCGTTTTCGCATTCCTTCATGCACTGTAGCCACTCTTGGCCCACAACCATCAACTCTCAGACAAGCCAATGATGCCTTGTGACTCGGTACCTCATTCACCCTCCTCGACCATCCTTCTGGTTTAGCTCCTATTTTTCTCAATCCTTACAATTATCCCAATTGCGGGTGCTAACGGGAGAGTGGTCACCGCTTCGGCCTCACCACCTCAGTGGCAATGGTGGTCATGCTGGCGCATCAGGAGATTCCCAGTGCTGCCCCACTTGATTTCTACTACAAGAAGCAAACTGCGACGCACCAGGCACATCATCGTAAAAAAACTAGTGGTGACTTGCTCGTGTCCGAGCACGCCTCCTAAACTTGAAAATGTCCGATAAGAGATTTATCTCAACACACCCAGTACACCTCGGGGGGGAGGGATGGAATTTGCTGTGGTGGAGGCTGCCACCGCTAATTTCTGCACAATAATCAATGGCAACGTCATCTATTTGCCAGACTCTCTGAGTTGTGGTGCTTCTTCCGTCAAAGATGTCGATGCAGCAGCAGCGGCCACTTTTGTGGCAACATCCATGACATCACGTGCTCCTGTGTCCACCTCAATAAGGCATGCTACCAAGGCCTACACCAAGGCCGCTGTCATGATCGAGCCCATTGCAACGGCAACTACTAACATTGGCATGCAAAGCTTGCTTGTTGCGTCCGCCATTGCATCCACCACAGCATCAACAACAACAACATCTGCAATATCTGCCGCAGCAGCTGCCGATGTAGCCATTAGCACCTCAACAGTCTCAGCAATTGCATCAATGACATCTGCACCATCTATTGCCATCAGTTCAGTTTCAGTTGCCATCTCTGTAGCCACCGTCCTTACCACCTTAGGTATGACAGCGCTGGCTGGTGCCCTTGCCCTAGTGATTCCAGTTGTCTCCACTATGTCATTCCTCTCTGCTACCGCAACTGCTGACATCCCACCTCTCCTTGCTTTTCTTTTCTCACCTGCTCCAGCTGCGTCTTGAGATCCGCTCTTGCACACAGCTCCTCTGCATGTGTTNCCAACCGGGCCGATGCTAATGTGGCTGATGCAATGTCCATTGTGGTTTAATGGATGGGCTTGTGCAGTTGCTGTATGAGATGACACAACCAGATGCTCTCTCAGACATCGGCTTCCAAAGCAGCGTACTTGGCCAAAATCGAGCTAAGCACGATACAACCTTGATTGTCCCTCTTCCAAGAGATAGCGGTGCTGCCAATGAGGAAGATGTACCCAGACCGGCAATGTCCATCGTGATCCTGGGCTTAATCACTGTCAATGTACCCATCAACTAGGACAATGGGCTGTGCACAAAATCACAAGGTGAGATGGGGAGTGGACATGATGTATCGCATGACACGCAACGCTGCCTTGAGATGGATGCCATGCGGACACTGGGAGAGCCGAGACAATAAATCTACTACAAACACAGAGTCGGCCTGCATGGTGGTATCGAGGAACATAAGAGACCCGATGATCTGAAGGTACGTTGAGATGTCAACGGGCTCCCCCAGCCAGGTAGGGTCAGCTGTCTTTGGGAGTTGAGTCATGGACAACAGCAGCTAGTAAGATGTAGCAAGATGTCCCACCAGGGTACAAAAATTCCATGCTTGATACACATCCAAGACAAGAAGTTGGTGGTCATGCTGAATCTCAATGTGTAGGAAGACGCATGCAAGAGGGAGACCCTTCAAATGGTGAAGAAGTGTGGAACCCCTTCGCAAGTCAGGCGCCCCTTCCCTTTGTGTACCCCTTCGTGCGTAAACAAGAGGGGAGCATTCACAACCTGGACAGCCCGAGGATATGGAGAGGCAATCATAAGGTCATCGACATACACCAAGATTGTGAGAAAGGGCTCCAAACGGTCACTCACAAAGAGAGCGGGGTCAACTGGACTATGATGATAGCCACCGCCCTCAAGGGTGGCATAGATCTTAAAAATCCAACAGGATGGAGAATTTTTTAACCCATACAAAGCATTGCAAAGGCACCAGAAGCGGCCGGTACCATCGTCAAAGCCACGTTGCTGAGCTAGGTAGATCTCCTTGTCAAGTTGATCATGCAATAACACATTGTGGATATTCATCTGATGCATCTCCAAGTTGTTCTCAGCCACCTGGCTCAAGAGTGCCTTCGTACTGGTGTATTTTACCACAGAGGCAAAATCGACATCAAAGTCCACACCAGACACATGAGAAAATCCCTTAGCGGTGAGATGAGCCTTATGAGATGATCAACCATGCCATTGGGGTTGCGCTTGCACCAAAACACCCAAGGGTCGGCAATGGCTGTGCGACCAGGTGGAAGAACCACCATCTCCTAACTCCATGTGCTACGATCGAATCAACCTCATCACGCATAGCCTACTCCTATAGGGCTGCATCCAGAGTCGAGCAAGCCTGGCGGACTGTATCCAGACTAGGCAGGGGCACAATGCTGCCTTGAGTAGTGAGAGCAGTGGCAAGAAAGGTGGAACACATGACGGAGGGAGATCAAGCGGTTACAACATCACACACGAATCTGTCCATGATAAGGGAGTTTCCGACTGTTGAGTTGGACTAGCTGATAAAAGCACCCAAGCCAAGTACATCTAGACAAGTAGTAGGAGCCAACAGATCAGTGGTAGGGGCCTAGGCTAGGACAGAAGGACAAGCCAACATAGAACGACCGGTAAAGGGAGAACTATGAGAGGAAGAATACGATAGAAGAAGACAGCCGCCTTGAGCCAGAAAATATGGGATAAGGACAGATGAGGGCAGAGGAGCTACCGGGTCCATTGCGGGAGGAACCGGCAAAGGATCAGGGTAGATTTGAGATGTTCCAGATGATGCTAGGGATGATGTAGGTAAAAATGCAGGAGATGATGCTAGCGATCATGCATACATGGCACCAGGTGATGACGAGGGCGGTGGCACTGGCACATAGGAGGATGCAAATATGGATATGGAAACAGGTAGAGACACAAGCAACCCTGTAGGTGCCGATGATGCCAGCAACAATGTAGGCAATGGCTTAGGGAGTGACACAAATGGGGAAATGGAGACAGATGTCGGCCAGAGCACATGTGACACTGGAGGCACAAGTGAGTGAGTAGAGGCGCCTGAGGGCTATCCTGTCTAAGAGCTTTCCTCAACATGCAAAACACAACCAAGAGACTAGACGCGATGGAAAATGTCATGAGTGAACTTGCTCTTGAAGAAGAGAGCCTCACGTGAATCAATGACATGATGACGCTCTGGGTCCCAGGAATTCCATGCTTTGGACAGTGGCGAGCTGTCGAGGAAAGGACACAGAAGCCCTCGAGGGAAGATCTTCCTATCGCAGTGGTCCTCAGGGAGCCACACACCAATAATGCTCCTCCACACCCATGCAAGGCGCAAGTCAGCACAACAATTGTACCAGCGCTCGTACAGAGTGATGCAATGTGGAAGCGACTTGTGAGGTACCCGACTCCACACCCAAGTCATGTACGTCATGGCCTCATAAGCAACAGTTCAAACATGCCAGAGTTGACCACCAAGAGTGCTAACCCCTTCCACAAAGAGTTTGATTCTAGTATTCAGAAACACCATTATGTTGAATAAAGAAAGCAAAAGACTCCAACCGTACACCGACCGGCGTAAGAAAACAAAGGTTGAGTATGAGCAACTTTCCACTAAGATCGGAGATAATTACTTGCAGCTTGTGCTCATAGGAACGCTCTGCTTGGACAGGCCATGACTTAATTGTGGAACTGACATCACTCTTTAGAGAGAGGGGAAAAATCCAACAGAAGCATGAAAAGTTGTCAGTCTGAAAAGGGATATAACAACTGCCACCGACGAACTCGACTGGGAGCAACCCCATGACATTAGCATGGACAAGAGCGCAGGGCTCATGGGTGCATGATTTGGACACATGGAAAAGGAAAGGACGCATCTTTCCTTACACAAAATCCATTCAGTCAGTGGTGTAGGGAGCGGGGAAAGTGGCAGCATCGAGACTCGTGGTAGGATGATGGCGTAACAAGCCGTGAATGGTAGCGGTGCTCACATGGCAGAGGCAATTTAAAACAGGCCTGTATTCTCAGCAGACAGCGAAGGGGTGACATGTGCATGAGGAAGGACACTTGCGGACACCCTAGGCGCAAACAGAGGAAGACAATACATTTCTTCACAATAGAGGCTACAGAGCATAACACGTCTAGAAAATTGAAACAAAACAGCTTTAATGCCATGAGGCGCGACAAAGTCCATACCCTGATTATCAGAGGTAGTGACAAACAGCAGAATCACCTCAAGCACTTGCACATATAGCACATTAGGTAGGCATTTGTCACAGGAGGGACCAAAAAATCGCAAGACACCAAAGCCATGGACATGTGGAATTTGTCGTAAACCACATTGAGCAAAAACAACACCCCCGACAGGCCCCAAGTACACGAACGCTACTAGCAACGGAATCCACGAGAAACACGAACACAGGACAAGACATGACATGCAGCGACACTACCCAAACTGGCAGCAGACGGTGTTAAATCACCAAGACAATGGGCCAACAGATGGAGATATGTAGCATGCTATAACGCAATCCATGCATCACCTACACCCGGACTGCCCAACGACACTCCTCAAAGGGACCCATCCAACTCAGGGGGGTGACCCAGGGATTCACTTGTAGATTTCACATTATGACAGACATCAGATGGCCGGATTTGAGAAGAATCTAAGTGAGAGGAAGAGGATAATTGGGAAGCCAGCCGGGGGAAGCCCGAGGTGGATGTCGGAGTGAATTCACTATGATGAGTGGAGCTGACGCACACAACCACTGCGGAGGCGTGTAGCAAGTCGACTGCGGTCTACAAATAGTTGGATAGCACTGGGCCGGTCCCCAGTGCCACTCAGGTGGTGGTGCCACCGTTGTAGCCATGTCCCAGCTTGGACAGTGGGAAAGAGAAAGAATGGTCTCCCATAGTAAGGGAGAAACTCAAGCACCTAGGTCTCAACCGTGGGGTGAGAAGGAGAGGGTCTTCCTTAATATTTAGGACATGTGTCAAAATATCTTGACTCAATGTTTGAAGAGAAAAAAGTGGAGATGGAAGGAAGTAAAAAAGCCAACATAAATAGCAAATAAATAGAGGAAAGAATATATATTTTAGCCACACTGAAGTGGAGGGGTGACGGGTGCCAACGCGTGTAGAAGGGTGGAGACAGGACTCATAGCCCTTGTGGTGTCGTCATTTCTTTCTTCCGATTTTTTCATTTCAGGTCGGTAGCGTGCCCTGTGTTGGCCATAGACTTACGAGCCCGCTGATAAATGAGTGACCCAATTGCCGGGCTGCGAGCAAATGGGCCCGCTCGCCAACGGTTCAGCCAAGCATCCGGGAAGTTATGATGCAGCTTCTTGCCTGATATGAAATTGGTGTTACTGCCATGCCTTGGCAACCGTGAAACTGACAAAGATGCAGCTTTTGGTCTAGCAGATTGTGACTATGCGTAGCTGAGATTCTGTTGTTGCTGTTGTGCATAGTTGAGAATGCTATTAATGTTGTTACGAGCAGTTGTGGAGGTCGCTATTACATGTTGTAGCGTGCTGACGCTTGGTGATGTTGTTGTTGTTGCTATGCCAAGCTGCTTCCGTTTCTTCCATAGCTATAGTACCTTAATGTTGTGTGCAACTGCGAGGTGACTGTTGTTGTTCGCATATGCGAAGGCTGTTGCTGTTGCACACGACTACGAAGGTTGCGCATGCTGCATCTTGTTGCAAGTAGCTGTTGCAAGTAGTTGCGCCGGCACAACAGTTGCAAGTAGCAGCAGATACATCAGAACGGACTACGGCGTCCATTCTAATCCGTTCCAAGTACCAAAAAGTGCGTTGGAAAGATCTTGAAGAACTCTACTTCATCCTCTCATCCCCTTGAGATTCTCCTTCACTCCAGGGAGCCGGGTGGATTTTTCTTCGACAGGATGGGGAGTGCCCACCCCCAAAAACCACCAATTGGCCTCTATTTCAATATTCCCTTCCTCTCTCCTTCATCCACACATTGGGACAGCGTTTCTTCCCAAGGCCATGAGTCCTCACAACCTGAGAGCACTCTAAAAAGAAGGAGGACAACACCTTGAAGATTTTTGGCGGCTTCTCCAACGTCGTCGGCTCAAGGAAGACGCCGCCAAGGGGTGCGAGACGCGCAAAGAAGACTAAAGAGGAGGTGAAGGAAGACAAGAAGACAAGAGGAGGATAAGAAGTTAGGAGAGGGAGTGAAGGAGTCGCGACGACTCCCTAGAACTCCTTTCTCATTGTTTGTCCATGTTTTGTGAGCGGCACTCACATTTTGTTTGTCATTCCCCTGTATACTAATCTTCTGTTTTCTTAGAATCTAATAGCTTCCAATTGTCATGAGTCGCGGCTTAGGAAGACTAGTTTCAAAATTCACGCCCTTGCGCCAACGTGGCGGCCTAGGAAAATAGAAATTAAACTTATAATTGCCTCATCGATCGTGAGAGAAAGATTGTAGGAGGCGATTCCTCCTCAAACTTGTGGGATGATCCTCACAATGATCTTCACGTGCTAATTGCACGAGCGACGAGATGGCAAGTACCAGACCGTCCAAGACCAACAAGGGCAAGGTGGTGACGGCTTCACCACATGCCCTCGGCACACTCCAAATTTTGGGAGCCACCACCACGACCACGGTTACCAAAACAAAGACAACCGTGCCGCCGAAGGCAACCGGCGCAAACCTCGGCGACATCGAGAAGTGTGCGGAAGCTGAAAAAAACGCTCGACGAGCACGTCGACGTGCCCGTGGACGTCCCCCACGCGACGGACGACGCGCTCAAGGAGGGCCACCCGGACGTGGACCCCGACGAAGAGCACGACGCCGACAATGGCGAAGGCGACGAGGATCGTGATCATGGCCATTGTTGTGCGACGAACGCAAGCCGATTGCTCAAGACAAGCAAGGCGCTCGTCGCATCGCCTGAAGCTATTGATAGCAGCGAGGCTGTCGAGAGCAGCAAAGACAGCGAAAGCAACCACGCGGGAAGTTCTCGTGATAACGAGCTGGATGAATTTGCTACAAAGGCAATCCGCTATGACCGCCGAAGGCTAGCTGAGTTGGCTGCCGAGGCGGCGGGCCGACTTAAGATCACCACTGGCGATGGAGATGCTGCACCACCCGGAGGAGTGGGGACAGACCTCCCTTCCTATGACGTGGTTGGGATGGGACAGACCAACGCCCACTCGAGCGTCGTCACTGACGACAGCCTCCTCCGGAAGGTGGAACTCCTTGGAGGCGTGTATGCAAACCGTACCCTCCTATAGTGGGTAAAGGTGCACGGACAACGCGAGGCCTGGAGGCTATCCCCGATGCTCTGACGACATCAGAGCTCAAGTTCGTGTTCGCCAACCTGCTGATCCACGTCGGGCAGAGCATCATGGACCTCGACCATGATCACCAGCTGCAGCACCTAGTTGCCCATGAGGCAAGCCGCCGATGCAACGACCTAGACAAGGTGTTACAGAATGTGACCCAGGTGGAGATGCAGCAACAAGCGCAGCGCGCCGCAACCGCTGATGCCACTAGAGGTGACATCGACGACTTGACTACCTCGATGAATTCGGGGCCGGTCATGAACACGTCCTTCCCCAACAGTGTGGAGATCTTCCGGAAGAGCGTGAAGCTCACCGACTAGCTGAAGTGCATGGAGCATGTCCTATGTGTCCACAAGGCTCTACTCAGTCAGTGGGGTGACCTTGCTACGACGTGGCTTGAAGAAAAGCTCTTCAAGTACTTGGTCAAGGAGTGGAGTGTGTAGAGGCCTCACTTTGAGTGGCAACCCATGCTGTGGGAAGCCTTCTGCGCAATCATGTGTAAGAAGTGTACCCAGCGTGAGGAGGCGCAACGTGCTTTCCATAAGATCAAGGACTTCGGGCAGCTGGGTAACTCGATTGAGGCCTACTTGAGCAAGTTTACCACACTCATAGAGGAAGCCGAAAGCTTCACCGAGAGCGACGGTACCCAAACCTTCAAGTATCCAGAGTGCTTACTGCTATAGTACTTACACGATGGTCTTGCCAGCGAGAAGGTGAAGGACAAGACCACAACAACTGCAATGGGCCAAGCTTGGACAAACTGGAGGGTGTTACGAGACTATATGAGCGAAGTATATTCGGCGAACCCGAAGCACTATTTGGATGCACGTCCATGCGTGCATAGTAAGGTCGTGATGCACGCATGCATGCTGCAAGGGCTGGAGGGACAACCGGGCATCGGGGCAGAGTCAAGGGCAAGCATCCAGGAAACCCCCCAGCCAATAAGACTGGTGGGAACAAGCTTCCCAACCACAAGCGTGGCCGCGACAATGACCAGCTGCATGTGGCGTGTGAGCATTGTAACACGACCTTCCGCGAGGGTCTGTGCCACAACTGCATGCAGCCCAGAAACTTCAGGGCTCAGTGCCCTGAGGCTGTCGGTGGTGGACAAGAGGCCACGGCATTAGCCACAGCAGCAACACCTCGTGGGGAGGGTGGAGCAGGAGGCCACGGACAGGGCCGTGGACAGGGTCGCGGTCGCGGCAATGGGCCCGGTCGTGGTAACAGACAAGGCCGTGGGGCGGGCTTTCCCCACCCCAGAATGACGTTACCGGGGACCGCTGAGGGATAAAACTGGATCACGAGTGTGGGTTCATGTTTTCAGACGAGGATGTTAAACAATTCGAATTTTTGAGGAGTTCAAATTTCTCCGTTATTTTCTCCCCTCTCATTGAACCTCATTCTCCACTTGCTGATCGACATTGCCCACTAAATATTGCATCAGCAGACAGGATGCATGACCGAACCTGCTTAGCGGTAGCGACACCGACCACTGTGCAAGAATTGTGTAACATATTGATTGAAGCAAACACACTCAAAGCGATGAGTTCAATCACATTCGCAATAGCTTTAGTCAGCAATTTTGACCCAGTGAAATTTAAAGAATGGAAGGTGCTAGCCGCATTCACACGTGCCAACAAGTTGTAGACTCGAGTAGGTGAATCATGGGAGTTGCGGCGTACCTTGTCTAAATTCCGTGTTATTCACAAACTCGGCTTGCCATCGTCGAGCCTATTCACTCGGAAGAGTGGAGGCAACATGACGATGCAGTTCAAAGGACACCTTGCTGGTGCTCCCGTGAACGTACTTCCTGACACTGGAGGAGATGACTCCTTTGCTAGCCTTGGCTTTATCCGACAGGTTGGCCTAAAGTACGAGCCATCGAATGGCACAGTTATCGCCGGTGACAATCGTATGGTACCAGTGATCGGTACTTGTAAAGCGAAAGTTTGTATTCAAGGGTACACACAGAGTGTCACGTTGAAGGTACTCAACCTTCTTGACCTATTTGACATGGTGCTAGGCGATCCCTGGCTCCATGAAAACAAGGCTCTGATGTGCTTTGAACCAAAGTGTTTGACCCTCTGAAAAGGACATCGTCGCTTTACGTTGATTCCGAGTACGGAATTGTTGCCGACCCGACTCAAAGTCCATGCCATCTTGTGTGCGATGCAGGTCAAGAAATGTATTCGACAAGGTTGTTGATACTTCTTGGCTCAGCTGCAAAAAGTGGAGGACGACGTGAAGGAAAACACGCCACAAGAGATCACATCTCTATTGGCGGAGTTTTCGGATGTATCCCAAGACCCACCGACTGGGCTTCCACCAGAAAGACACAAGGGCCACACGTTTCCGCTGCAACCGGAGGCGACTCCTCCGTTCAGACCCATGTATCGCCTTAGTCTAGCAGAAAGGCAAGAGGCCAAATGCCAAATCAAAGGGTACCTTGCAAAAGGATGGATCGAACCAAGTAGCTCGCCGTACGATGCGCCGATCCTTTTTGTGAGCAAAAAGGACGGTGGTTTACGCATGTGCATGGATTACCGGGCGTTGAACAAGCTGACGGTGAAAATTCAATTCCCCTTACCGCGGATTTATGACCTTTTTGACCAACTCCAAGGGGCAAAAGTATTCTTTTCATTGGCTTTGTCTCAAGGGTACCATCAAATCTGCATCACGGAAGATGATGTGCCGAAAATCGCGTTTTGAATGCACGTGGGACACTATCTATTTTTAGTGTTATGCTTCGGGCTAGGAAATGCCCCGATACCCTTCCAAGGAGAAATTAACGGAACGTTCGCCGAGTAACTCGGTCAGTTTGTCTTGATTTACCTAAACGACATCTTGGTTTTCTCCAAATCAATGGAAGAGCACATAGAATATCTGCGCGAAGTCCTTGCAATCTTTCACGAACAGAAGTTCAATGCAAAAGTGAGCAAGTGCAAGTTTGCACAAGATGAGCTGATGTGTCCAATACCTTGGACACATCATCGGCAAGGACGGCATCCGTGTCGACCCACAAAAGGTCCAATCCGTTGTAGACTAGTCACGCCAGAAAGATGTTGGGATGATCCGGTCTTTCCCCGGCCTTGCAAACTACTTTTGACGGTTTATGCAAGGATATTCGACCTTGGTAGCACTGCTAACCAGGCTCACGCGAAAAGACGTGCACTGGGAATTGACATCTGATTGCGAGAACGCTTTTCTCAAAGTCAAAGAGCTTCTATCCATAACACCCGTCCTATCTCTTCAGGATCTATCGCAACCGCGGGAGGCTTGATGTGATGCGCCGGTAGTAGGACTCGGAGTCGTCCTCATGCAAAACGATCCCCTAGTTGCGTATGAGAGCCAGAAGCTCATCCCCGCGGAAGCGCGGTACACAATTGGGGATCAAGAATCCCTTGCGGTAGTACACGCTTTCAAGATGTGGCGTTTCTACCTCGAGGATGTTGAAGGGGGTGTGACATTCATGACACATTTCATTCATACAACCATTGACGTGAATGCTGAGGAGACCGCTCATCTCTTCTTTGAGGGTATTGTAAAGTACCACAGCTTACCGTTGCGCATTATCTCCGATTGAGATAAAACATTTTCTAGTACGTTTTGGCAAAAGATGTACGAGTACTTCGGCAGTAAGTCATAAATGTCGACAGTGTTTCACCCTCAAACTAACGGACAAGCAGAGCACATGAACCACAATCTGTAACAAATGCTCCACATGTACGTGGACCCTACCATGTATGACTGGGACGAATTCCTAGCACCGACAGAGTTTGCGGTGAATAACTCGATGAACGAGTCTACACAATTCACACGGCTTGTGTTGAACAGTGGTCGGCATCCAGTGGTGCCCTCGTTATTGGTGAAGAGTGGGAGTTAGGAGGACAGGTTCCTTCTGCTCAAGTCTTTGCCGAGCGTATAGACTCCTTGTTACAGGAGGCGAAGGGTCACCTTCAAGCTCCTCAACAACGACATTAGGTATATGCCGAGAAAAGTTGCCATGAGGTCTCATTTGACATTGGTGACAAAATGCCGCTTAGAATATTTGGTTGAAGTCACCAGGGGCGCAAAACCTTCTTCCGAAGTAGATTGGGCCGTTTCCCATCGTTGCACGCATCGGGCCAGTGGCATACGGATTGCTGCTTACGTTGAGTATGAACATTCCGTACTGATCTTTGATTTTGTTTTTTTCAAAATTGCCATTTATGTGTTCCATGATTTCGAACACGGATTTTGATGGTTTAGTTATTTAGGTAGTTCCTAGACTTTCATTGAACGAAAATGCCTGATCTTTAAATTCGACGAAAAGTGTCAAATCCTTGTGCAGACGAGGAAAAATTATCGTCGAGCGAGCGCCTGACCGCAGCGGATGCTCGCAAAAACCATCCGCTCGCTGCCTGACAGGTCTGATGCGTCATATTCACATGTCAGACCTGTCAGACAGCGCGTCAGAGTGGTGCGCGATAGCCCACTCAAAGTGTGAACGAGACTTTCGATTTTTTTTGCTGATTTTTGAGCTTATGGAGCCCGGTACATGAACGAAAGTTTTTCAAGGCCTGCTCAAGTAATCATTTAGGTGATACCTAATCAATTCGTCTAAAAAATATTTCATCAAAAACCTTAAAAAATATATTTATAATCGAAATCAAAGATCAGTGGGGTACACGACGTGTTTCATGTGAGCTTATTGCCTCCATACACGGTAGAGGGAACCGTTCAGCCGCCACCGGTAGTCCTTGTTGCCGATGGCCAATATGAGGTTCTTCGCCTACTCCAGCACCGAGAGCGTACTCTCCCGTCGTGGGTTGTTAGGGAATACCTCGTTCATTGGGTTGGGTTTGGACCTGAACATAACTCATGGGAGCTCGAATCTCAGTTGCCCACAGGCATGGTCAATGAGTCTTGGAGCGAGGTGGCAGCTCACACGGATTGACGCGTGTCAGTGGGCACCACCTAAACGCGGAAAAAGTGAACAACATTCTCGTAGGGTGGCATTCATGGACTGTAACCATAGGAGGTTGGGGACGCCCAACATGGTTGTCGCGTAGACGATCCAGCCTAAAAGGGGAATGCCTCTAGCCGTGCAGACCGACAAGCTGCAGCTTAAGTCCAAGTGCCATGCACGTGTTCATGTTTAGCTGGTGATTGGAATTGTTAATTTTCTTTCACAATGTTGATGACTCACTAACTGAAAATCCCGCTTGTTGTTCATGAACCAAGACGGTTCATAATAACTGGGGAGGAATGTAGTGGGAGGGCCGGTTCGGTCTTCCCTCCTCGCTGAAGCAAGGGGTGGTTGCATACCACCCCTTGCGTGAGTGAGGGCTGGCTGATGACCACAACTTCACTCGTCGCCGTCCAGCTGGCTACCGTCCGGCTGGACGGCCCGCGGTCGGCCACGTGACTGGCCGGCCACCAGCCGGCCAGCCGCTTGCCGTCGATCATGGCCTCAGCCCGATCGGTGGCTAAGGGGCCACGAGGGTCTCGGACGAGGCCTTGTGGCCTTGTGCCCTCGTCCCCCCCCTCTGCCCTCCTTGCAAGCGAGCAAGTGAGGACGAGGGATAGGGGGAGCGTGGATGAGAGCGAGGAGCGAGGGGAGCGCACAAGAGGAGTCGGCGCGATGTCGCCGATCGTGCCTCGCATGCGATGATTTCGCACTGACACGTCAAAAACAGAACTCGAGTTCATTTAGGACAAACGACGAGTTTCAAATCCGGAAAACTCGTGTTGACGCACGAGTTTGAGGTAAAATCCCCCTGTTTAGGTCACAAAACCAGGGGTAAGGCGCAAAACAAAAATGGGCCCTCGGAAACTTGAAATACTCGAGTCACCCTGCTCTGGGTCGTTGATGACGATTGCCCCTCAGTCGTGCGAAGGGGGTAAACCCCTGACGCGGACTGAGAATGCCATTCTGCGAACTACGACGACGACTTCAGGGCAGGAGCTATAGACTCGACACGTTACATGTATGTCTTGGAAACTGAAGATCTCTCCTGACTACTGTACGATTCCTGATCCAACGGCATCGATGGCACAGCCACAGGTGACATCGATTATTCCATTGGAAAAACAATGGGACTGGCATGCAGAGCTTACGACGGGCGAGAGAGGCTGCCAAACAGGTGCAGGAGGTCAGACGACCGGCTGTGGATCAGACGATGCGCAGGTGTCCAAACAGATCCAATCAAACGCCATCCATCGATCTCACGCAATCATCGCACGTCTGCCAACGGTGCTACGTCGATGCCTCAAGTCAGTGAGTGACGTCCAGTTCGCCACACGACCACCGGACAGTCACCCCCACAATTTTGTGTTCAGCAAAGGGAATAACCATACCTCATAATAGTACTTAGTAGTAGTCAACTTCTTTTGCAGCTATCTTTTCATGTAGTACACCAAATCAGGCATGCAGCATATCGTTGGAAAGCTCAAGGGATGAGCTTCCTCACTGATGCCTTGGCTAAGGCTCTTGAATCTCGAAGTGCGTGGAGTACCTGACTTAGTGCTCTGGCCGTGTATGTACTTGGAGTTATTGGATTTACCGAAGTTAATGAGCTTCAGTTGAATGTCTTCAACTATGTTCCTGTGCAACTAATTCAATTGACCTCTGAGGTGATCCTGATTACAACTGTATGGTGGAACATACACATGTGGTCCTTATAGTACTCAGATACCATGAGGGAATGAAGAAACCTCCTAAGCAACATTCTGTTGAGAGGGCATGTTGCATCGAACATAACATGACATGTAGAACTTGAAAAGGTGGAGAGATGGCAAAGGTATGCTTGAAAACGTAAAAGTTAGGTTATAGAATGAGCGAGAGGGAAATATACCTACACCTCTCCTCGTGACGTGCGTGCATCTGAGCAACATATTGCGAAGATGATGAAAAACAACTAACAGATAATCGAAGAGTCAAAGACACTTCACAGGACGGACAACGAATACGTGCATGCTGCCTGGTTGCCCAAATGACAGTGCACAAGAAGCAACAGATGCACAAAGAAAATCCCTACATAGTCAAGCTAACAAACAGAAAATGTACGACAACCAGGAACATGGCCTAAAGAGTTGGCCGAGGAGAAAATCCCTATGAACATAAGAGAGGTGAGAAAGTGCAGCTGAAAACGTCGATGTAACTCTGGATTACCGTGGAGTGCCTGCAAGTAAGTGGAGGTAAGGCCAGAGGGACTAACGGAACGGTAACACGGTCAAGCGAGCAACAGAATGACACTACAAGGACGACATTTTTAGTCCTAGTGACCGCGTCCCACTCAGCTGTGTGAACATCTAACTACACTGACAAGAGTTTGCGAAGCTCAAACCTTCATGGTTTTGACTATTTAAGATCGAACAAACCTCAGTTGTTGCTTGATTTTTCCTACAAGACATCATTGTGATCCAGTCATTCATGTGAATAGCTAAAGTGCTACTGGGACCCAAGAAAGAAATTCCCTAGTTGAGATGTTGCTCTTCCGCCTCCCATACAAGGTGATGAGGATACTGGGTACATCATCGAGGAAATCCTCGGACCTCGGCGCCATGGAAAATCAATTGAATACATCGTCAAGTGGCATGGCTATGACGTTACGCACAGAAGTTGGGAACCCTTTGAATGTTTTTTGCGACGTCAATCATCTTGTTGACGGTCATTACATGCGTCAGTGGCTTGTGTTGGCTCATGCGACTGAACGTTGCGACTAAATCGGGGGTAGTGTTACGTCTTAGATGTACGAGTTTACAAACTTAGCGGGTTGGCATTCATGTGATTATGTTTGGGGCACGTCATGTGTCGACCTCAGGATTTTTACGCCGCTCGGTTGAGGGTACTTTAGCCACCTGCATTGGCCTCCTGTGTTATGCTCCCGAAGGTACCGACAATTTCAACCACTTTTTTAAATGGTTGAGATAACTTTCAGGAATTGTATCGATGTCCCGATATTGTTCGGTCGAGTTCTTGACAATGCTAGACATTTATAAAGATATGCCTGAACGTTTTGGAATCCTTCAAATTCTTCGTGGATTTTCTTGAAGCGACCATCCACGACGCGGCCTCGTACACGTCTCTTGACTCTAGCGCCCGACCCTAAGTATGCCCCTGTTTGATTCTTGCCAATGTATGTTTGCGGTCGGAATTTCTGACACATGCCATCGAAGCACACTTACTACTAAGTACAAATCTCAAATTGTCCTAAGTCCTCGAATCGTCTTCTTCTTCGCACCTCATCCTTGTGAACCATCCACATTCCACTTGGCATGACAATGAAGACGACCTCATGAATGATTGGACCAAAAAGTTTACAGACGGTGTAGTAATATACCCATTGTTTCGGTTGATAGATCAGTGGTGTCCTTAGCCGAATAGAGAAAAACGGCGCTGTCCATAGCCGCGAACGAAATGACAGCGGTGCCCACATTTTTCATAATACGAGCAAAAACGGGCAGTACTGACATATAATTCATGTATATAACACATTTGATGTGGATTTTGACTTCGAGCTTCGCCGGTCATCGCGAGCTCGTAGGAGGAGTTTCACGGCGAAAGCTCCATGTGAGCTCGCGATGACCTTTCCAAACGCCCCATTTAAACCAGGGGGTTTACAGGTATCCGGGAAAGCAAAAAAATAAAACCCACCCCCCCCCAAGTGTAACTAGGGGGTTCGTCAGATATTGGGGGGGGGGGGG
>SZWC01002463.1:90680-115166 GCA_023375785.1 Penium margaritaceum | reverse complement strand
GGGGGGGGGGGGGGCGTTTGCGAGATGCCGCACATGCGAACGCGCAAGTTTGTAATTCACACTTGCGAACTCAAAACCTCGCGAGGGTTGCTCCTGACATCGGTGAGGCCAGTGTCAGCACCGCCCATTTTGCCCTCGAAGTCGACGAAGTCCGACTTCGAAGGCGAGGGTAGAGTTGTTCTTTTCTTCCGTTTTTCGCTCGCAAAATGAAAAACATGGGCACCGCTATCATTTGTCTTCGACTATGGACAACGCTGTCCTTCCGTTTTCGAATTTGGACACTGCCGTCTTTCCGTTAAAGACTACGGACATCGCTGATCTGTCGAGCGAAACGATGGGCACCGGTGTATTTTGAACCAAAGTTAACATGTAACTAATGATGTAGCTGTTTTAATAAACAACTAATGATACGCAGGAGGGTACTCTTCTTTATGAATAAAACGCTGAAGACACTTGACGTAAATATAGTCTTTGTTGCCAAATTACTCAGGTGTCCCATTCTTCAAACTTACTACCTGCTACCTGTTCACTGTACACATGGACACGTGTAACGCCTTTTGGGTCATGGACGACCGCCTAAATGGAAGCCATGCGCGTTGTTTGCTTCAGGTTTCTTGACGTCTCCGGACGTTCAGGCCGTCGGTCACGACCAGGGAACAAAAAAACAAAAAAAGCTGACGTTCAGGCCGTGGCGCGCGTTTCGCCGGTCAAGCAAGGGCGAACGCCGCGGTTCGACGCCATCGGGGGTCGCTGCAATTTAGATTTTATTGACACACCCTTCTACCGGTGCCAACTGTCAGGCCGTGCCTCCTCTCCACGACGTCGATCGCGCCGCTTACCTGGGAGATACGATTCTGTCCTTGTCTGCCTTTAAGGCGAGCCCACCGAATTATGCTCTCACTCATTCTTGCTCCGTCATTCGTTCGCACCGCTCACTCTCCCAGGGCTCGACCGGCGCAGCGCTTCGGGTCTCCTTCACGCTGCGCCCCGACGGTTCCAGCCAGCCAGCTCCGCCCTCCCTCTCGGACGCAGCCAGCAGGCCAGCCAACCCGCCCGCCACGCCCGCCACCATGGTTGCGCAGGAGACGGACAAGGCCAAGCCCACGGCCTTCGGGCTGTTGATGAACAAGCTGCGCAGCCCCGTGCAGATCCTGCTCACCTTCGTCCTGGGCCTCGTAGTGCCCTTCGGCTTCTACGTCTTCTGCGACGCGCAGCTGGGCGTGGACATCTCGCCCTACTGCTACATCGCCACCGTCGCTGTGCTCGTCGCCACCNCTTCCTCCCGTACCGCGTGATGAAGTCGCGGTCCAAGGCGGAGAACGTGAACGAGGGCGTGAAGCTGGTGCGCGGCGAGTTCGTGGGCGTGTTCGACGCGGACCACTGCCCCGCGCTGGACTCGTTCGTTCGCGCGTGGAAGTGGCTGAGCACGGGCTACGACATCGTGCAGGGCCACTGCCTTGTGCGCAACGGCGACGAGAACTGGGTGGCGCGCTGCGTGGCCGTGGAGTTCGAGACCATCTACGCCGTCGGCCACCCGGGTTCCGAGAAGGTGCACAGCTTCGGCTTCTTCGGCGGATCCAACGGCTTCTGGCGGTCGGGGCTCCTCGCCAAGNTCTCCATCCAGATCCTGCCGCTGCTCGCCTTCCTCGCGTACAAGCAGGGCGGCCTGGGCGCCATCGACTGGCTGGACCCGGTGTACCTCGCCACCACCATCTTCACCTTCTCCTGCGGGCCGGGCCAGATCGTGTGCGCCTACATCCGCTCGCACCGAAGCGTGCGGCGCCGCTCCGGCTGGTGGTGGTTCTACACGCTCTTTACGCTCGTCTTCTACACGGAGTTCAAGAACGTCATCGCCCGCGTCGCGCACATCAAGGAGCTGATGAAGGAGAAGGCGTGGATGGTCACGCCGCGCTCCGTCTCCACCCAACAAAAATCGGGCGCCGGCAAACCAGCGATGAAAGGCGCTGCGACCACAAGCGTGCAAGTCGTCGTTTGCTAACGATCGCTGATGATGCCAACCTGCTGACGTCATGAGCTGATTGCCGATGATGCAACAGCTATCTGGCCTCGTCCTGCACGTGGCCTTAGGCTAAAGCTTAGGGAGTGTGGAGTGGCAGCAGCAGCAGCAGCAGCAGCAGCAGCGGCAGCAGCAGCAGCAGCAGCAGCAGCAGCAGCAGCAGCAGCAGCACCACCACCACCACCACCACCACCACCACCACCACCACCACCACCACCACCACAAGCTATGTTTTGTCTAGCTTTGGCGGCAAGGGCAGCAGCCACATTCCATCGCCACCACAGCCAATTCCACTTTTCCTCACGCCAGTGAGGAAAAGAAAATATGCAGCGTCAAGTGAGAGTGTGTGATGTGCACCGAAGACCCAACCGGAAGCAAAGGGGATAGCTCCCCTGTGCGCGCCAAATAATTTGACTCATCGGAAAATAATCCGAAAAACATCGGAGGGTGAATATCAGCAGTTGAATTGCACGAACTCCAGCAGCAGCAGCAGCAGCAGCAGCAATGCCCCTCGTCGTCCCCCGTTGCCCACCAATGTGGAGACGATTGGTGCCCGATGCCAGCCACAGCAGCCAGCACCAAGCAATTGTGTTCTAATCACACAATCACACAAAATCTTGTATGGACTGGCATTCACAGATTGGATTGGTTCTTTCTCACACATCTCTTTCTCCCAACAGCCCCCCCTCTGTGCCCGCAACCTTACACGTGACGAGCACAAACTCAAAGATTGCACCGAATCAAAAAGTGCATACATCCATGGAGAACTTCACCCAGGCCAATCTTCACACCACCGTTCTCCTTTTGCTCTCTGGGCTTCCGTTTTACCAAAGCAGCCTTGCCCACATGGCACCTCCTAGCTGCTCTCTTGTGCTGTGGGTGCTACTGCTGCCTGGTGTAGCAAACATTGCTGAAGTTGCAGCTGCTCAAAAAACTGTCCCCCCCACCCCACCCACCCACCCTTTGTCTCTCTCTCTCTCTCTCTCTCTCTCTCTCTCGCGCGCGCGCGCTCTCTCTTTCTCTCTCTCTCTCTTTCTCTCCCTCCCTCTCTCTCTCCCTCCCTCCCTCTCTCTCTCTCTCTCTCTCTCTCGCGCGCGCGCGCTCTCTCTTTCTCTCTCTCTCTCTTTCTCTCCCTCCCTCTCTCTCTCCCTCCCTCCCTCTCTCTCTCTCTCTCTCTCTCTCGCGCGCGCGCGCTCTCTCTTTCTCTCTCTCTCTCTTTCTCTCCCTCCCTCTCTCTCTCCCTCCCTCCCTCTCTCTCTCTCTCTCTCTCTCTCGCGCGCGCGCGCTCTCTCTTTCTCTCTCTCTCTCTTTCTCTCCCTCCCTCTCTCTCTCCCTCCCTCCCTCTCTCTCTCTCTCTCTCTCTCTCGCGCGCGCGCGCTCTCTCTTTCTCTCTCTCTCTCTTTCTCTCCCTCCCTCTCTCTCTCCCTCCCTCCCTCTCTCTCTCTCTCTCTCTCTCTCGCTCTCTCTCTCTCTCTCTCTCTCTCTCTCTCCCCACCCCCCCTCTCTCTTCCCCCCCAACCCTCCCCCTCGCCCTCCCTTTGTGTTTTGCATGGTGTTTGTTGCGTGAAGTGCGATGTAAGTAAGGAACTGCAAACGAGACTACAGCTCAGAAAACTCTCACGAGGTACAAATGAAACATCAGCTCATGTGGACAACAGGCAGATGTTAAGTGATGACCACTCAGGGCCAGAGCTCCCGGATCCGGCTCAAGCACACATTGCCTCCCCACACTGCTCACCAGCAGTGCCGTCCACGGTGCTGCCTCCATCATAATATTCCTTGCACTGAGGAAAATTTAGCAGCACAGACTTGTTTGTACGGTAAAACCAGAGGTCACCACACATATGTGACTCAAACAACAATCTTGTGCATGGCACAAGTTCACATCAGTTAATTTGAGTACATGATTGACCAAGACAAAAGAGGTTCAGTTGGCATAAATCCATTTGTTCAGTTAGTACCACCACTAAGTCAATTCTGTTGTGATTTGCGTGTGCACTGTTTCACTGACCTGTACTGTGACCTCTCGCCTGGTGTGCATGCTCATTTTGACGACTGACTTGGCGGGCGTTGACAACAGCTAGTGCTGAGCAATGGAGGGTCTGTTGCACCGTTGTGAGAGAGATAGCTTCCATCTCCTCGTGTAGAGTCTCCCACTTGGTGACAGTACGTGGCCAGCTCCATTGACAACAGCCACCGTCACTCATGTCACCAACAGTCATAGGCGACAATTCTGTGTTGTACTTTTGCCCCTTAGCATGCCCGGGAGCGGCGCCACAAGGCGTCGACAAGCCGTTGAAGGGGGGGGGGGAAATCCCAGCATTTACTCTAGATGCCTAGACAGTGCTTCAAATCCAGATTGCATTGAAGTTCTTGAAAGTTGACAACTCGTTGAATCAGGTGGAAGTTGAATCACCAGAATCGGACAAGTAACAAGGGGGATATGGGCTTCCAAAGTTGGGGTGTACACGGCGGCTTGGTTACTCGGCCGCGATTTGACTGTCGGTAGAAAATCTGTGTGTGAGTAACGAAAGTACATCTGGGGATCTATCACCGGAGGACTGCCAAGTCACTCAGGTAGATAATCCGTCGGAATTCAATAGTATACGTGGTTCCTGGGGGACTTAGCCAAAATCCTGGCTTGGAGTCCGAAACTCAGTAATACGGATTGTTTCCCAGGGACAGTCAAAACCCGTGGGCAGGTTTTGAACTATGTCAATCACCATCATCAAAATCGATGATCAATTAATTGAACCGCACCCCAAAAGCATAGAGGGCACCGCCACAGTGTGCAGGGACATCTGCACCTTTTGAAAGGCGTTTTGATGGGTCCTTGATGTACGAGGGCACTTCCGAAGGCGGACACCACGCATGCCGCTAACTGAGCGGCTGGATTGGCGTGCCGCGCTTCAGCTGACGTAGTGAGAGCTATGGTTAACCGACTTGCACGCGGTTTGATGCATTGGGAAGCTTGAGACTAGCCCTACAATTCGTCACACATGTTCATGTCCAAACTCATGAACATATGTGACGAGTTGTAGGGCTAGTCCCAAGCTTCCTAATGCAAAAACACCATTATTCTCTTCGCAAAAGTGATTGTCTCGCAACTCTCTCCAACTCCCACAAATATGGAGTGAGGCGACCAGAAAGCTCATTCCTAGACTCAGAACTCGCACAAAACAAAGCAGTGATCACAGTAAAGACCCATCGGGGCACATTGGAACTGCCACCACTCAACACAGTTTTCTGACATGAGTAACATAGAGTCTGCTTAGGTTCAGCCAGCCATAAGTTTGCTCTATGAATTTTCTACCAGATTGTGATCGCACAACTGCATTCGCAACACATATATTTTGGTATGTTCTAGTTTGTAGGAAATACGGATGACACCCGTGTTTGGGGCACTCGGTCCTTTGGTAGGGCTCATAGAGGAAACCCCTAAGGCCAAAAAATAGTGTATTTCCTTGATTGGCCGGTAGACAGAGTAACAAGCCTCACAGAGGTGAGGGCCTGGGTTTGAGTGGGAGGGGTCTCACATCAAGTCTCAAGTAACAATCATAACTCACTTCTAACTGCATTTCTGGCACTAACTTTCAAGTGAAAATTGTCCCTATCATAGCTAAGGAGCCAGCGCTGCTCACGTTCTAAGTCTGGGTGCAGCACGCCACACACTTCAGTCCATGTGTGTGAGGCAGCAGAAAATAGATTTATCCAGACTAGCGCACTACCATTTCAAGCTCAAGTGAGCACTAGGAGGTCCAGATAAGGGCATGGCCAGTGAGTAGAACCCTTGGTCGTGCCAAGATCCTGCCGCCCGTCTTCTCGGTATCAACTGAGGACGGCTACTCATCATGGCACCGAATTAATATGGCCAAGTAGCCCCATAAGGATAAGCACCCGATAAGGCTAGCACAATTTAACTCCCGGAGAAACTCAAGTGTTAATGAGCACATGCAAACTTGGAGATATCCCAGGCATCCTCAAGTGTGAATGAGCTAGGCCTCCGCCCGAGAAAAACCAAAACGTGAGAAATGAAGAGAGCACAAGTTATGTGCCCATGTGCAACACCTTGAGACTTTACTGATCCTGGAACAAATGTATGAGCTTTACCACTTGTAGCTCCCATCTCGTGGGGTAGAGCCCCAGCGCAGTTACAACACTCCGTCTCCTACACAGGTGTGAGATGTGAGTACGTGCAGGCCATTACAGGTGTAATGGGCCAACAACTGAGTCATAATCATTAACAAAAACCCTCACTTCCCTGATCACAAAGCCACATGAACCTTGGCTGTCGCACAAAGTCCATGTTTTTTTTGTATCATGAGGACTCTCTTGGGCTCTTCCATTGTAGTTCCCCCCAAGTTTGTATCTTGCACTCGAATTGACTTTAGTCACTAATCAAACTCATTTGTTTCCTGCCCTGTGTTCCGTTACCTCCGGAACACAGCTATGATCATCAGATAGACTTGAAGGTGTGCAGTAGACTGACGGTCACGGGGATCTACCAGATGAGCAACCATGAGCTGACCGAGTTAAAAAAAAAAAGAAAAAAAAAACAAAACGACTAGATGAGATGCTCGGTCAGGGGTTCATTAGGCCACCCAGGCCACCCTATGTCGCACCTGTACTTTTCGTTAAAAAAAAAAAAAAAACAAAACGACTAGATGAGATGCTCGGTCAGGGGTTCATTAGGCCACCCAGGCCACCCTATGTCGCACCTGTACTTTTCGTTAAAAAAAAAAAAAAAACCAACAGGATGGGGATGTGTGTAGATCACAGGGCGTTGAATGACATCACCATGACGAAGTGCCACCCCCTTCCCCGAGTAGATGAACGTTTTGACCAACCTGGCGAGGTAAGCCTTTTCACCAAAATCAACCTATGTGGTGGCTACCATCAGGTTCGTGTTTCTGGTAAGGACATCAACATGTCAGGATATGGACACTTCATGTTTATGGTTATGCCTTTTGGTCTCACAAATGTCCCTACGATATTTAGGACGACCATAAAGAACACGTTTTAGTCGTACGTGTATGACTTTGTTGTTGTATTTCTTGACGGCATTCAGGTATACTGTAGCACCCCAGAGAAACACAATGGGCATCTCCGAAATTTTCTCAAGAGTTTATAAGGCAGAAAATCTAGAGAAAATTCTTAAAGTGTGACGTTGTTCATAGTTTGATAAAGTTTTTGAGCCACATCATTGGGAGAAGATAGATAACCATGGATCCAAAAGATATGGAAGCCCTGATTGGCCGACACCGACCAAAAATCGGAAGGTCTACATATTTTTAGGATTCTACAACTACTACCGTTGATTCGTAAAGGACGACACCCGGGTGTCAGCAACCCTCTCTGATCTCCATCGTAAAACTATCAAATGGAGTTGGTGAGATAGTGAAGAAGAAGCGCTGAACTCTTTGAAAAATGCTCTGACCTCAGTGTCAGCCTTATATTAAACTCTTTTGCAGATACAATGCTGTAGTACATCATGTCTAGCAATGCATTCGATCAAGTGGTCTGAGCCGTTCTCCTCCAAGTCAACGGCAGTAGAGAAAGACCGCTCATGTTTGTGTCGAGGAAAATAATTTGTGCGGGAGTTAGAATACACGGTGCATGAAGGAAAAATGTTAGCGGTCATGCATGCGTTAAACACGTGGTGGTGCCTTGTGGAATGTCGATGATGTGTCATCAGCACCGACCACCACACACTCAACAATCTCAAAGCTCAACAAAAGACGAGCCCAACTTCAACTAAGACATTGAGTACTTGTGTGAAAAAAAAAATCATTAGATGCTGTCAGTCGATGACCAGACTCGATGGCCAAGATGAGTGTGTTTCTTGTTGAATGACACTGACCCTTGAGAGGCTGTTATTGACAGGCTACGAGGAGTTTGGTAGGTACAAAGAAACAAACTTCTAGTTTGACGACCCATACTGGCGACATGATTCACTCGCCAAGTTGTTGTACCACTGAACAGAGAGCTACGAAGGTTGCTATATGAGGTAAACAATCTGGAGAGGACAAGACGCTCTAGAATTTGAAAAGATAATACTGTATGGACCAGATGCAGTCCGACATGGAAAAATTGTGCAAACTATGAAATCTGCCAGCCAGAAAGAATCTCGTCGCACGAGGCCACCCGGATGCATCAACTGGTCCCCATCAACCTGGGCAAGGAATTTGTCACAGGGCTGCCCACCACTCCGGATAGATGTGACGCCAGCCTCGTAATGGTAGAAAGATTTTCAAACATGTTCCACTTCATTTTGACAGTGACCACTATCACTGTCAAAGGAACAACACGGTTGTTTCTGAATCACATTATGCATCTGCACGGAGTGCCACGTACCATCATCAAGGACAGAGACGACCACTTCACTAGCCAATTTTGTCACTAACTAATAACACATGACGAAAGTCAGATCCAGCTGTCAATGGTGTTCCAACTTCACACCAATGGGCAAACTAAGCACACAAATGGAACACTTAAACAACTTCTGCATCTGCAGGGCCCTTTAGCTATCCACGCAAAAATAAAACCCTCAACAAAAAATTTCATTAGGGAAAGGTTTTGATCAAGGTTTTAATGTGAAACTAGGGAATTTGCTTGCTTTTTGTTTTGGAGTTTTAGGGGATGAGAGAACCCTCATTGCGACATTCCTTGTGAGAGAGAACACTGTGGTGACCACAACTGAATAAACGACATTTAGATTGGTGGAGAGACAGCAAAGATAGGCATGAAAGAGTAGAAGTGAAAATGAACAACACAAGTGTGAGGATACATTTTCATCCACGTGTGCGTCAAAACGCATAAGTCCAACCAAGTGATGGAAAATAGACCAACCCAACTACAGGCTCTAAAACAAGAACTTGCTAGAACCCGACAGGCTTACCGGCTCCTCAGTTGCTCAACTGATAAACCAAAAGAAGCAACAGTTGCAAATTGGAAATTGTACGCAAATGTAGCATGAACAAGCAAGGATGATACCACTGAAAAAATGGTCCCCATGAGGTGGTAATCAAGAAGTCTCTAGAGAGCATGTGAGGATGCGCTTGCCGAGGATGATGTTCTTGAAGTAGCTATCCAACATCCCAACATTCCAACAAGTTGTGGCAACATTTCCAAAGGTCATCATGACTGACACACCAACACTCCCCCATGACGTGTTGATGCCAGTTACCAGAAGCGAGTAAGGGTCACAGAATGATGACATCAACAATGCAAAACAAAGGACATGATAAAGGTCCGCACAAAAACATTGAACAGAAACAGGAATGAACAAGATTGGTACACAAATCACGTAGAATAATATGCAAGAATCCCAACATTACGCACCGTAAACTTGAACGCACCCCTGTACAATGCTTTTGTAAGGATGTTTACACACTGCTATCACGTGTCAACACCCACGACATAGAAATCGCCATGTGCAATATGCTTGCATACAAAATGATGCTCAATTTCTATTCACTCTATGAGTAACATATACCATCATGCTCTGCTCTACGGCGTGTGCTCTCATTGTCACAGCAGATGTGATTTAGCGGACAGGTTAGCACAGCTGATACATGAGACGCCACAAGTAGATTCTCTAGAAAACCCCAACCAGCAATGCAACATACTCAGCCTCAGCCGAGCTTCTTGTTCCACAACCCTGCTTCCCACTCTTCCATGAGAAGGCTGTGCCTTGAGCATAGAAGATGTCGCTAGATCAGCTACGCGCATCGCAATCATGGGCCCAATCACTACCAGTGCATCCGTTGATAGCCACAAATGACTCTTCGTGAAAGCACAAGCCCAGGCATATGGTAGACACAAAATACCAAACAACACGTAGTGCAACCTCTAGATGGAGCTGACATGGATACTGTGAGAACTACAATACGAAGTTCACACCAAAGGTAGCATCTGCGTACATCGTGGTCCCAAGGAACATCTGGGAACCAATGACTCGCAGGTAGGTCGTGACATCGAGAGGCTCCTCCGGACAAGCTAAATCTATTGACGTGAGAAGACTTTGCCCAGCGGGCATCATAGTCGTGGATTACAGGGGGACTGTGGTAAAAATGTTAGCAAAATGCTCACCAAACGTCCTGATGTATCCAGTCTGATGCATATACAGTGTGCGATGCTCGTGATCACGCTCAATCTCCATTCTCAAGGCGACACGAGCTAGACCAAGATCCTTCATTCTGTACACAGAGTGGATGATATCCTTCACAGCCTTGATAGCCAAAATGTCATAGGGTACGATCAAGAGGTCATTCACAGGTCTCGAGGTTCCGACAACATGGAGATTGTGTCAGGCCATACAAGGGCTTTTGGAGATGCCAAGCTCTGTCTATGCCGTCCTCACACCTTGGAGGCTAGATGAAATAGATATATTCCTGAAGGTTGTGGTGTAAAAAGACATTGTTCACGTCCATGTGGTTGAGCTCTTAATGATGTTGAGCAAACTAACTCAGCATGGTGTTTGCCGTGGTGTACTTGCAACCAGGTGCAAAGGTGGCATCAAAGGCCATGCTTGGGAGATTCCCTTGGCCTTGAGGCGGGCCTTGTACCATTCCACTGATCCATTTGACCTCACTCTCCTTTGATCCACCCAATGATCTGATATAACCTTAGGACTAGGAGGGAGCTGAACATTCTCATAAACCGCATGCTCCTTGATGGGACCCAGGTCCTCGTGTATAACCTGCTCCTAGAGTGCTACATCTGTACAAGAGTGGGCTCGTTGCATTGTATTTGGTTGGAGCCCATGTGTCGTGGTGCCACTCGTAACAAGTGCGATGGAAACTAAGGGATTTTGTAGAGGCAGAGTAGCCTCAGCGACCCTAAGAACCTAGTGGAACTCATCTACGATCAGAGAATATACAAGCACGGTGTTAGGATGCACTATAGTCACCGCTAGGCCGAGTGAACAGACCAGAGACAGGAGTGGGTTGTGTGGGGTTAATGAAACCACCGTGAACTGGAAGGGCAGACTGCACGGGCCCACAAGGGCCACCGAAGCAGTGGGTCACCTGTTTGGCACCGCTATCTCAGGACCTTGTAGGTGCGTGTGCACAAAAAAAAACCCCTCAATCCCAATTTTCATTTGGGGTAGGGTTTGATCAAGGTTTGTAAGCAAAACCAGAGACTTTGCTTCTTTGTTGTTTTTCTTACAACTATGCCAAGGTACAATTGTAGAAATGAATCGTCGCTCAACCGCGGTTTTGCGAGGAGCGTCACTACAAGAGAAGCAATGATGGATGTAGATGAGAAACAAAGTTGTGTCTTTGGATTTAAAATTGTGGAAATGGTTTTAAAATGTTTTTATACAATGGGCGCGCATGTCAATATTTCGTGCTATGGGTGGATTTCATAAATTGTGTACAACAGGGGGCACAATTTGTATTTTGCACCTATTGTATATATGCGCTCAGCATGTCGAACACTTGTCATCGAAGCACAATTATTACTTAATACAAAAGTCCCAAGTCATTGAATCGTCTCCTATCTTGAACCTCACCCATGTGAACCATCCACATTTCGCTAGGCACAACGAACACGATATCCTTATCGATTTTTTTTGGAAGGTGCAAGTCATGTATGCACTGGTTTAATTTTAGTTACAATATGCCCCAAAACAGATATTTGAATCTATTTTGCCTTGTTTTTTCCGTTTGAATGCTTTTGATGCGAGTTTCACGTCGGAGCAATGTGATATGCATGCATCATGAGAGTGCTAAATTTAGCATTTCCACACACGAGTCACATATCCCTCTATCGAGGGTTTTGTGACAATAACGAGGAGGGTTGGATTCCGGTTTGTATTGGGGGTCCGAGACTGTACATCCGTTTAAAAAGAACCTGTTGGGCATTGCTATCATGTGGCCCATCAGAAGCTCATGCACTTACAAGAACCAAAACCACTCATGTATATGATTTGCATCGCAAACCGAGGGGGTTTGCATGTCGTGGATGTTTTTGAAAAGGGTTGATTAGCTCGATCGTAACCAAGCGATGGGCCCTTTTTCTTCATTTTCTTCCTTGATGCGCAAACCCCCTCGTAGGATGTAAGGTTTTGTGTTTTGCGTGGGCTCTGCCTAGAAAATCCAAAATCTTACTAGGTTGTCTACACTTGAAAAGCAAAGGAAATGCCAGAATGACCACGTACCCCTCGCCATGGAGTAGAAGCCTGATTCTCCCCTACCTCGGAACAATAAGCCTCAATTGCCCCTATCACCAAACAAGAAGCCTGATTCGCCCCTGCCTTGTAATAACAAGCTTGAATCGTCCTTTGTACATGGATGCGGTTTGTAGGCGTAGAAAATAAATGATACACCCCTCTCATTTGTCAAAAGACAGTATGTTGACATTGCATGGTATGCGGCGTCTGTTGGAGAATTTAAACGCTATGCACCAGTTGCAGCTTGCGCACTTATGGCCAAAAGTTCCCTCCACCAAGGCTTAAAGTTGAAACTGGGATCTCGGTTTTTTACTGGAAATATTGGACAGAGACTCGTCCATTTGAGTGATGAATTTTGTAAGGTATTGAAACAAATATCTTGGGAAACATGTGATGGCTCCTTGAAAAGCTTAGGAGTTGTAGAACATGCTCATAAAGTTTTCAGCATCAACGGTGAAGTGTGGAATACGTGGCATTGCTGCAAAGTGAGGGTGGTCTCTGATGAGAATTAACTCGGTTGAGGTCGAAGGCACACAAGTCACTTGGATAGATTGTTACAAGTGCAAGGACAAGTGCCTCATATATCCGGCACACCTATAACACATGAGAGGCACTTCTCACACACAAAAAAAACCTTTTCCTATCCTCTTGGTACAAAGGTTGCCCTTCCATGGTGGTTAACCACTTTTTCACCCTTGGCGGTGGCCATACCTCGTTGGATTACCCCTCACATGGTGGTAGTTGCGGGCACCAGCTGACTCACACAAGAAAAACTCCAACACACTCCACACACTTGTTGCAGTTGAAAAACCTCGCACACTCACTTTTGGGGTCATGCGACACGACAAGAAAAACAAACGCGATGCGACTTGGTGGCGAGTCGTGTATGAACGCGGATTGGTCACTTGGCAAGTTGGCGAGGCCGCATCGTGGAATTACACGATAACTCGCACGACTTGCCGGTGGCGTCATCGCGTCACAAACTACCGCGCACATGCACACATGTTTGTCCGCACATCATGTGCGACTGTTCCTCCCACACCCACACAAAAAAAGGTGACAAGAGATGGACCACCTACCATCGAACTTTTCTCTCACTCATGCTCGCGAGTCGTGCCCAAACAAAAACAATTGGCGGGGACTGGCCGCCAGCTACCCGGTCGTCGCAACCTGTGAACCCTGTTGCAATCTCCCCTCCCTTTCTTCTGTTTTTTTCTCTCTCCTGCTTCCGTCGGATGCGACCTCCGCCCGACGCTTCCTCGTATCAACGGGTTTCTCCACTGCAATCCGCCAACAGCATCGACATGCTGACATTACAGGTTTTTGACCCAAAAATCACAAAAAGCATTATACAGGGTTTGTGATTTTTCGGAAGTGATTTGCGAGGGAGTTTGCATGGGGGGTACGAGACTCCCCATGCACTGAAAGGGAACCTGCGAGGCCTCACTACCGCGGGGCTCAGCAGGTGCGCATGCAAAAACAAAACCCTAGAGCCCCTAGCGTAACCAGGGGGTTGGTTCATGTGTGATTTATATGTCAAACATGGGTACAAAGTGAAATAAAATGAGAACAATAACAAATGGGGAGTTTATAACTCCCATTGTTGAAGCCCCTGGGATTCTGGCCGACTCCAATCGGCCAGAATCATTGATGATCGAAGAACCTACCCCTCCTCCCTTGGTCCCCACAATCGTCTTGCCACTCATTACGTTACAACCCTTGATCGTGAGGGCCTCGATTGGCGGGCGGGTGGGTGGATTGGTAGCTTGAAATCCTAACGTAGCAGGTTGGAGCAGCAGCATTGTTGATGCAGCGTGTGGGATCCCACGCTAGTTGCTTTAGCTGCCCCCTCAGTCTGCTGCACAAGGGTCTAACTCTGAGAGCTCTAGTGTTGTTACTCAGAAACACGTGCGCCAGATTTAGCGCCAGACAACAGCTGAAAACTGGAAATGACTAATTAGGAAGTGAGAATGAGTAACAATGGAAGACCCTCCAAGTTCTAGGTCCCCCTCCCCAGCTCTGTAGATCTTGTTACTCAGTTTCTAAGCCAATTAGAAAAATGACCTAGGCAAGGTTTTCTTGGTGAGCCCTGCCAGACAGACGACAGCCCAAAACCCGGGTGTCGTCCGGTTTGCCTGAAAACTGGACCATACCATAATACACACATTGCAAACACAATTGTGCGGTCAGAATCACCTAGAAAAATAGCAGCAATGAATTATAGCCGCCTGAACCTATGCGGCGTATACTCTAGTCCCCGGTCCCAACGGTGCCCGAATACCATGAAACTTGGACCCTAAGCAGAGGATGGCACTGCAGATGCAATAGCATAGTCAGATCTGGCACTGGACGCGTGCACATGGTATATGCAGCGACAGTGATTGCCGGTGGCATGACCGCCGAGGAGGTCTCCCGATGGAGCTGAGCACGTTGGAGGAAGGAGGCTCCAGCAAGATGCGTGTATGCCTCAACGTGCATCGGCTCCACCAGATGACACTCCAGCAACGTCGCTTCTTCCTGTCAGTCATCTGCACGCTGATGTACACAAGCCGGGAGGACACAACAGAGTACAATGAGAGATGCATGAAAAACCAACACTCTACCATGACTCAGGGGCACAGTGCACATGGGTGGGCAGAGAACACGGAGACCAAGTGGAAACGGGCACAGAGAGAAGAACTAAAGGACCCACACCAACCGCGCTTACAGCCTTCTTGAACGAGTCACGCTTCAGTGCCTTGGTCAAGAAGTTAGCCAGCTTCTTTGCCGTCTCAATCCACACGATGTTGATGATGCCGTCATGCAACAATGAACGCACATAGTGATACTCGACACTGATGTGCTTTGTGCGAGTGTGATGCACGTCGTCATTGTCAGTATTGGCAAGGGTACTCTCATTGTAATAGTGCAATGTGATGGATGAGACTGACTGACGCAACTCGGACAACAGGCGACGCAGCCATATACTCTCACATGCACGAGAACCAAGGGCTACATACTCAGCCTCAGCAGTGATGCGTGAAATACAGCCTTGCTTGTCGCTACGCCAGGACACATACGTGCCGCCGACCAGAAAGATCCAACCAGCTCGACTCTTACTTTCGGACTGTCAGCCCAGTCACTGTCGATATAGCCTGCCTCAACAACGGACGGCTGACGACGGAACATGAGGCCTTGCCGTGGGGTCAAGATGACATAGCACAATACTTGAACCGCAACCTTGAAGTAGAGGTGACACCGCACTTGAAAGAACTGGGCTAGAAGGTTGACGGCAAATGCAATGTCCGGACGCGTCGTCGTTACCAGGAACATCAGTGACCCGATGACACATAGATACGCGGTCACATCGACTGGCTCCCCCACAACGGCTAGACCGGAGCTCTTCAACCTTGCCTGTTTATCTGGTGACATGGATGAGGATGCTCTTGGCATGAGGGATAGGTCCTCAGTGAAGCGCACTGACAAAGTCTGGACGTAGCCGGCCTAATGGACGTGACACCCAAGGAGCAATCAAGCTCAAGCTCCATGTCCAGAAGTGACTCGAGCTGACCTGAGGTCCTTCATCTAGTAGGCGGCATGCAGTAGGTCCTTGACCCATTGGATGGCAGTTGCATCTGGTGACACAATGAGTAGGTCGTCAACGTAGACCAAGACAGCGACGAAAGTCTGGCTTCGCGGACTGATGAATAGTGTGGGGTCGGCAATGCTACGAAGGAGACCGCCGGTGAGAAGAGTACGGCTGATCTCTTGATTCCAGCAGCGAGGTGACTGCTTGAGGCCATAGAGGGCCTTCTGTAGCTTCCAGACCTTGCCGGAGCTGTTGTCAAAGCCTGGAGGTTGTGTCATGTACAGTTCCTTGCCGTCCAGTGAGCCATGGAGAAAGGCGTTACTCACATCCATCTTATGCAGCTCCCACTCATGTTAGGCAACGAGGTTGAACAACGCCCGGCTAGTGGACAACCAACCGACCAGGCAAAGATCTGGTCATAGTCGATCCCAGGGACCTGAGCAAAGCCCTTGGCTGTAAGACGGGCCTTGTACCTGTCTAGGGACCTGTCCGGCTTCCACTTGCGCCGGAGGACCCACTTGGTGCCGATGGCCTTTCGGCCGGGGGGAAGGTCGACTAGCTCATAGACGTGATGTTGCCAAATGTTGGCGAGCTCGTCGGCACGTGCAGCCTCTCAGTGTGCAGCGTTGGGAGACACCCGAGCCTCACGCAGGGTGGCTAGATCCTCTGAGCGTTCTGTGGGTCGGACTGTGAGTATGTGCACATCTCGCTTTCAAGGTGGTGTACGTATGAGGGTGGCTGTGATAGCGTATCAATGCTCCTGATGGAGCATGGTATAGCCCAAGGTTGACCCCGGACGTAGGTCAATGATAAATGCCAAAGTGGCCCAGCCAAGCGCTTTGGTGCCATGGTCCCCACTCACGACTGTGGAAGTGGGTGTGTCGGGAGGCAGAGAACCTCGTGGGGTGACAAGGGGTCATGGCGCGATGATGCTCGAGGCGGTAGCCTGTGTGGTCACTGAAGGCCGGGGTCAAAGACTCCCGCCCGGGCCACGTGTGTAGCGTGGCGGCGCGGCCAAGGCGGCCAGCTTGGAGGTGCCAGCGGACGTAGATAGGGTAGCTGGCCCATGTGGACTGGCGGACACGGACGGGGCAGCCGACGCGGAGGTGCCAGCGGACACAGACGATGCACTTGGTCCGGAGGGGTTGGCGGACACAGAGGGGGCAACCGGCGTAGAGGTGCGGGCGGATGCACATGGGGTAGCTGGCCGGGAGGGGCTGGCTGACACGGACGCAGCAACCGGTGTAGAGGTGCCAGCGGACGCAGATGGGTCAGCTGGCCCGGAGGGGCTGGCGGACACAAAGAGGGTAGCTAGTGCGGAGGTGCCAGTGGATGCAGATGGGGTAGCTGGCTCGGAGGGGCTGGCGGACGTGGACGGGACAGCCAGCATAGAGGTGCTAGCAGACGTAGATGGGGTAACTGGTCCGGAGGGGCAGGCGGACACGAGCGAGGCAGCCAGCGCAGAGGTTCCAGCGGACGCAGATGGGGCAGCTTGCCTAGAGGGGCTGGCGGACATGGATGGGGCTGCCGGCGTAGAGGTGCCAGTGAGCCTGACGATGTGACGTCCGGACGTGGCTGGATGGAGGATGGACCCACCACTCCCCCATGCGACGGGAGGGACACCGATGTGCCAGAGCAAACGAGGTTGTAGGGAATCAGGTCCTAAAAGAAGAGGGCATCCCGAGACTCAACGATGGAGTGCCAGGATGGATCCCAGAAGCGCCATGCCTTGGACTGACGTGCGACACCAAGAAAGGTGCAGGGCCGGCCGCAAGGCTCAAGTTTGCCACCTTGGTGTGGAGCAGGCAGCCACACGACGGCTACGCAGCCCCATACGCGAGTCGGCTGGAGGTCGGCGCGCTCCCCACACAAGTGCTGGTATGGTGTGGACTAACGGGGAAGAGGTCTGTGGGGAATCTAGTTCCAGAACCACATCATGTAGGCCATGGCTTTGAAGTAGAAGCCATTAGAAACACCAGAGTCAACGCGCATGGTGTGGACAGCGTTGGCCATGGTGCGGTTCCACTGCTCAAAGACGTTGTTATGGGCAGGCGTGTAAGGCACCGACATCTCATCATGGATGCCACGGGAGGCGAGGAAAAGTGTGGTCTCCCCCATAAACTCACCACAGCAATCAGAGCGGAAGCAGCAGAGAGGAAGACCACACTCACGCTCAGCATGGACGAGCCAATCTCGAATGATGTGGGCAACATCGCTTTTCTGCCAAAGGCAGAAGATTGCAGCGGTAGCGAGAGTAGTCGTCGGTGAGGGTCAGGACGTCCGTGCTCCCCGAAGGACTCCGTCGGGAGGGGGTCCACGACATCAGAGTGGACCAAGTCTAGAGGGGCAAACGCACGTGAAGAGGACAGGGGGTAGGTGGACCGATGCATCTTCCTCTGAGCACACTCAATACACTCCATGGAACACGGAAGGGGAAAAGAGGTTGGGTCCAAGCCCATGGCAGACAGCATGCGGAGCATGCTGTCGACAGTGGCAGACTGGACGTGACACAGGCCGCGATGTAGGAGACGTGTGTGCTGTACAAAGAGTGTGCTCGTAACAAACACGTGGCCTATATCGACTGATGGAGAGGGGACGGAGGGAGAAACGAACAAGTGCGGCACGTGCAACAAGTTGCCACGGGCGGTGGCATGCAAGACGACATGACCGGATGGACGCAATGAAACAATGCCAACACAAGGCGAGTGTAGTTTATGCATGCTCATGCAGTCAAGGGCCGGGACGGACAATAGGCTGAGCTTAAGACCAGGGACGAAGAGGACATCAGTCACGAAGACATCCCCAGCGGGGCCTCGGAAACGAAAAACACCGATGCCGCGAACAGGTAAAACATGACCAGAGCCTGTTCGAACCCCAGAGACATCGGTAATGGGGCCAAGGACATTGAAGGCCTCGCGCGAGGCCATCATGTGATGGGCGGCCCCGGAGTTGATGATCCAGGTCTCGATTGGATCCTCGACCAGTGTCGCCAGGTCGCTTACTGTGACATGGCAGTGGGCGAGGGATGCGGACGCGGTGGATGGGGATGGGAACCGGGAATGCTAGTCATCCAGCCATGCGATATTATCACGAAGAGGAGCAGGTGGGGAGGGCACGACAGCGAACAAAAAGTACAAAGCTACAGGGAATGACCACAGCTCAGACTCTGTCATGCATGGCAGGACAGGGGCACCAGTGACGACACAACTTGCACTTCTTTGGGGAGGAGGGCGAGGCTGTCCAAGCTAGAATGCGATGAACTCCTCCAACTGATGCTCGCCGGTGGAGGTCCCAACGGAGTAGACGGGCTGTGGCGTGGTGGCACTGGGGGCTGGGAAGGAGAAGGGAGGTATCGGTGACGGAGGAGCGGGAACCGACGATTGTGGAGGATGCTACGACTGAGCTGTCGGAAAGGGAGCGGGCGGTGCGGACATAGCAGGTGCAACTAAAGTCACAGTAGCAGTGGCGAGGCGGCGCTCACGCTAGCGACACATGGTGGCGATGACGCGTGCCTCGTCTGTCGGGAGTGGACACGTGTCCTGCCTGGCCACAAGTATGGCAGACTAATATGCCACCATTGCATCCGCTCAACTGCTGCTGTGGGCCCTTGCCCTTCTTGCCCCTACATTTCTTCTTGCCGGAGGATGAGGCGCCGGAGGTTGCAGATGCTGCGGGGCCGGCAACAGCCACTGATGCGAAGGCAAGAGAGGCAAGGGCCTCCGTGCGCTGGATGTGGGACTCCTCAATAGCCTCCTTGATGCGGAGAAAGAGCTCGTATGCCTAGGGCATGAGGCTGCCCTAGGCAGCCATCACGACGAGAACGTCCTGGGTGTAATGGACAAACATATCAATGAATGTGTCAGTTGTGCCACGCTTGATGGTGAGGAACACGGATAGAGGGGGTGGTGCAACGGTTCCCAAGCGGCAAAGAATGTCCTCCGCCCATTGCCAGTATGAGGTGTCCGTCTCGGTCTCCTCCATTTGGAGGGAGTTGACCTCTCAAAACAGGCGGCTGGTCTCCGCCTCGCTAGAAAGACGATGAGGGCGCATGAGGATGTGTCATGCTGCTGCGGGGTCGGGGGGTCGACGGGAACGAGGGCACGTACAGCACGGCCCACATCATAGACCTGGTCGGCCCGGGTGGAGGCGTAGGGAAGGGCGTAGTATGGCCACAGGCCCTCACCCTGTGCCCAGATGTGGAAGCTGAGCTCCCAACTCCGCAACTGCTTGCCAGCCTGGAGCGGCGGGGGCGGGGTTTCAGCGTCCTTTGGCCTAAGACAAGCACCCAAAGCGGGGCCTAGGACTGAAGATACAGTCTCAATTTGGTGTAGGGTATGCTGGTGCGCAAAGTACTGGGTGGCAGAGGAAATGACGAGACTAGCATGCATGGGTGGGAGGAAGTGCAGAGACTGCTGATGCTATTGCCACAGCTGCTCCACTGTTGTGGCTGCTGCTGCAGCAGCTGTGTTGACGGCTGTAGTGCTGCTAGCTGTTGCGTTAGCATTGCGAGGTGCTTGCATATGGCGGCTAGTGGATCAGTCAAGCCAACAAGGTCAACGTCAGAGCCTGCAAGGTGTTGGTGCTGCTGCGGCTGTTGCTACCGCGGCTGTTGCTATTGTTGTTCCTGCTGCTACTATAGTGGTTGCTGCTTTGGTAGCTGCTGCTGCTGTTGCTGCTATAGCGGCTGCTGGTGCGGTAGGTGCTGTTGTTGCTACTACAACGATTGCTGCTTTTGTTGCTACTGTTGCTGCTGTAGTGGCTGCTGCTATGGCAACAGCTCCTACTGTTGCTGTTGTTGTTGTTGTTGCTGTAGCGACAGCTGGTGCTACTATAGTAGCGGTAGCTGCTGCTGCTGTTGTAGTTGTTGCAGTTGATATAAAAGGGGGGGTGGATTGGGTCCTCTAGAAGAGGAGGAACCCTCCCCACTTTCCTCCCCCCTTTTAGTCCTCCCCCCTTTTTGTTTTGTTTTCTTTGTTTTTTTGTTGTAGTAAGTGCTGACGTCAGTAGTGACATCTACGCTCACGTCAGCTGGTGCTGGCTGACGTTGTGGTGGCGGCTACTACTGCAGCTACTATTGGTGCAGTTGTTTCTACTGCTACTGACGTCAGCGGTGACATCAGTAGTGGTGTCACAGCACAGCTGTTGCATCCTATGTTGCTGCTATACACTACTACTGCAACCACTGCTACGCTATGCTACGGCATGCCGCTACCACTATTGCTACTGCTACAATTGTGCTGCTGTGGGTTGCAGCTATTGCAATTGTTACTACTGCTTCAACAGTTGCTGGTGCTGCAGTGTAGTGGTGCTGTGTGCTGTTGTTGAAGCAGCTTCTGTTGCTACTACACTACTACACGCTGCTACCGTTGTTGCAGCCGCGTTGCTGTGTAGTGTTGCGATTGCTACTGCTGTAGCTGCTGTTTCCGTGCAAGTACACACTGCAGCTGCTACTACAGCTGCGCTGCTGCACACAGTTGCTGCTGCTATATCTGCTACTACTCCAGCAGCAGATGCGAGGGTGGGGGTCCAGCCCTCACTCTCGGCTGTGATTTTCTCACCCTATTTTTGTTTTTGTTTTTTTGGTCTCGTCACTACGTGCTAATGGAGCTGCTGTTCGCTGCTGTTGCTGTTCGCTGCTGCTGCAGTTCGCTGTTGCTGCTGGTGCTGCTCATTGCTACTGCTGCTCGCTGTTACTCCCTGTTGCGACTACTACCTGCTACTACTACTATTGGCCGCTGCTGTTGTAGCTCGTTGCCGCCGTTACAAGCTACTGCTACTACCGGTGCAAGATGTTGCTGTTGCGAGCTGCCACTGCAAGGTGCTCCTGCTGCTCGCTGCTCCCGTAGCTCGCTGCTACTGCCTGCTGCCCACTATTGCTGCTTGGTGCTCGCTACTCGCTGCTTGCTGCTTGCTGCTTGCTACAGGAGCTACTGCTGGCTGCAGTATCTGTAGTCTGCTATCTACGTGTTGCTTGCTACGTGCTGCTGCTGCTGCTGTTGCCGTGCTGGAAACAGCAGCACAGTCACTTTCCTGACGGTGTCGTTGCTACGTGCGTCGGTGCCGCTCCAGCGTCGGTCGGTCGCACCGGCCAAGAGTCCAACACCGCTCCCACCACCGTGGGATCAGTGTTGCCAAAAACATTTCGGCAGCATTTTCCCCACGTCAGAAGCGTTTTGAAGACGTCACCCGGCGGGTTAATGCTATCGGAAAAAAGCCGGTAGCATTTCCCCTACACTGGCGCATGCTTGGGACCGCCGGCGCTGACTGGACCTGTTCGCAGCTAGGAGGTGCCATGTGCGCAAGGCTGCTTCGGTGAAACAGAAGCTCAGAGAGCAAAAGGAGAACGGTGGTGTGAAGGTTAGCCTGGGTGAAGTTCTCCATGGATGTATGCACTTTTCGATTCAGTAATCTTTGAGTTTGTGCTCGTCACGTGTAAGGTTGCAGGCACAGACGGGGAGGATGATGGGAGAAATAGGTGTGTGAGAAAGAACTAATCAAATCTGTGAATGCCAGTCTATACAAAATTTTGTGTGATTAGAATACAATTGGTTGGTGCTGGTTGCTGTGGCTCGCAACGGGCACCAATCGTCGCCACATTGGTGGGCAACGGGGGATGACGAGGGGCATTGCTGCTGCTGCTGCTGCTGCTGCTGCTGCTGCTGCTGCTGGAGTTCGCCCTCACGACGTTTTTCGGATTTTTTTCCGATGAGTCTATTGGCGCGCACGGGGGAGCAATCCCCTTTGCTTCCGGTTGGGTTTTCGGTGCACATCACACACTCTCACTTGACGCTGCATATTTTCTTTTCCTCACTAGCGTGAGGAAAGTTGGAATTGGCTGTGGTGGCGATGGAATGTGGCTGCTGCCCTTGCCGCCGAAGCTAGACAGAACAAACCTTGTGGTGATGGTGGTGGTGGTGGTGGTGGTGGTGGTGGTGGTGGTGGTGGTGGTGCTGCTGCTGCTGCTGCAGCTGTTGCTGCTGCTGCTGTTGCTGCTGCTGCTGTTGCTGCTGCTGCTGCAGCTGCCACTCCACACTCCCTAAGCTTTCGCCTAAGGCCAGGTGCAGGACGAGGCCAGATAGCTGTCGCATCATCGGCAATCAGCTCATCACGTCAGCAGGATGGCGTCATCAGCGATCGTCAGCAAACAACGACTTGCACGCTTGTGGTCGCAGCGCCTTTCATCACCGGTTTGCCGGCGCCCGGTTTTTGTTGGGTGGAGACGGAGCGCGGCGTGACCATCCACGCCTTCTCCTTCATCAGCTCCTTGATGTGCGCGACGCGGGCGATGACGTTCTTGAACTCCGTGTAGAAGACGAGCGCAAAGAGCGTGTAGAACCACCACCAGCCGGAGCGGCGCCGCACGCTGCGGTGCGAGCGGATGTAGGTATAGAATGGCAAACGGGATTTTTGCCCGAGTCGCTCTGTAGATTACATCAACGTTGAGCCTTGAGACGTCCCGCGGACATCATCACGTGTGCCTAAACATCTGTCCAAACACAAAAGAGGCTCTTACGCTCAAGTCTGCTTTGAATCCTGAAAGATATTCCCGAGCCGCAGTCTCGTTTGCCATTCCTTAGATGTAGGCGCACACGATCTGGCCCGGCCCGCAGGAGAAGGTGAAGATGGTGGTGGCGAGGTACACCGGGTCCAGCCAGTCGATGGCGCCCAGGCCGCCCTGCTTGTACGCGAGGAAGGCGAGCAGCGGCAGGATCTGGATGGAGATCCAGGGGTACACCTCGCGCCACAGGAACAGGTGCACGAGCCCGAGCCGCTGCACAAAGTTAAGGTTGCGGCACGTGATTCCCGCAAAGAAGTGGCGCATCGACACCTGCAGCCACCCCTGCGCCCAGCGCAGCCGCTGGTTCCAGATCTGCTTGATGGTGGTGGTGGCGAGCTCGGAGGAGATGAGGCCCGGGTCGGACTTGATGCGGCTGCCGACGAGGAGGCTGCGGATGGACGAGTCGATGTCCTCCGTCAGCATCGACCCGTCCATCCCGATCTTGGCGAGGAGCCCCGACCGCCAGAAGCCGTTGGATCCGCCGAAGAAGCCGAAGCTGTGCACCTTCTCGGAACCCGGGTGGCCGACGGCGTAGATGGTCTCGAACTCCACGGCCACNAAAGTTGAGGTTGCGGCACGTGATTCCCGCAAAGAAGTGGCGCATCGACACCTGCAGCCACCCCTGCGCCCAGCGCAGCCGCTGGTTCCAGATCTGCTTGATGGTGGTGGTGGCGAGCTCGGAGGAGATGAGGCCCGGGTCGGACTTGATGCGGCTGCCGACGAGGAGGCTGCGGATGGACGAGTCGATGTCCTCCGTCAGCATCAACCCGTCCATCCCGATCTTGGCGAGGAGCCCCGACCGCCAGAAGCCGTTGGATCCGCCGAAGAAGCCGAAGCTGTGCACCTTCTCGGAACCCGGGTGGCCGACGGCGTAGATGGTCTCGAACTCCACGGCCACGCAGCGCGCCGCCCAGTTCTCGTCGCCGTTGCGCACAAGGCAGTGGCCCTGCACGATGTCGTAGCCCGTGCTCAGCCACTTCCACGCGCGTACGAACGAGTCCGGCGCGGGGCAGTGGTCCGCGTCGAACACGCCCACGAACTCGCCGCGCACCAGCTTCACGCCCTCGTTCACGTTCTCCGCCTTGGACCGCGACTTCATCACGCGGTACGGGAGGAAGCGGTCCGGCCGCTGACGCCCCATCTCCGCTAGCAGGCCCTCGATCTCC
>SZWC01002463.1:69491-80697 GCA_023375785.1 Penium margaritaceum | reverse complement strand
AGAGGGAGGAGGGGGTGAACCGGCAAGGGAGGAAGTGGGGGAAGGACTCGGAGGAGTCGTGGAGGATGGGGTCGGGAGAGGCGGCGGAGAGGGGAGGACATTGAAGTGGGCCCAGTCAAGAGCGGGTGTGGAGTGAGAGGTAGCGGGGAGGAAAGGGAGGGTTTCGTCGAAGGCGGCATCAATGCTATGCGTCTCTTGTCCAGTGGCGGGGTCAAGGAACACGTAGCCGGTCGACTTTGGAGCAAAGCCCACAAACATGTGAGGGGAGGCGCGTGGGTCAACCTTGGAAGTGTGTTGCTGTGAGCGTTGGTACTTGTTGAGAAGCGCGTATGCCGTAGAACCCCACACATGAAGATTGGAGACGTCCGGTTTCTTACCGAACCACGCCTCCCATGGAGTAACATCCGGAAGAATAGAGGAAGGGTAGAGGTTGTGGACGCGGGAGTCATAGCGGAGAGCGTACGCCCAACAAGATTTCGGTGCCAAAGCATGAGCGAGGAGTGTGCGGATGATGGCGAGGAGGACGTCGTTGCGGCGTTTGGTAACACCGTTTTGTTCGGGTGACTCGGGAAGAGTAAGTTGATGGTCAATGTCGTGGTGGTCGCACTACTCCAAAAGGAGAGTGGAGAGGAATTCGCCTCCACGGTCGGAGCGGAGATGGAGAATGTTGCGTCCGAATCGGGCGGATGCATGGTTTGTCCATGCAAGAAAAGCGTCCCGTGCATCGGATTTGGAGGCGAGCGGGAGTCCAGTTCCAAAGCAAGTAGAGGAAGTAGGAGTGACCTTGGAGAGAGGTGGGGTGAATCGGGCCGACAAGGTCAAGGTGGACCAAGTCGAGAGGCTTAGGGGCACGGGAGGGGTGAGGGGGATGCGAGGTGACTTTGAGCTTGCCGAGGGTGCAAGAGGGACAAGTGGGAGCGGGGAGAGTGGGAATAGGTGGGAGACACGGGAGACCAACGACCATGTTCTTGGATTCGAGGCGTTGGAGGGCGGCAAAATCCGAATGGCAAAGTCGGTGATGGTGGAGGATGAGAGGGTTGGAGATGTGACGGCACAAGCAAGTCGGAGAGGGAGAGGCGGCACGGGCAGGTTGTGAGCGAGGAGCGGAGAGGCGGTAGAGGTTGTTTGAGAGGCGGAAGGTTGTGAGATGAGAGCCGGAGGAGGAAGTGAGATGAGCTTCGGTGCCGAAGGCGGGAAAGGTAATGGTGACGTCCTCTTGTTGGAGTTGGCGAACCGAGAGGAGATTGGTGCGAAGGGAGGGAACATGGAGGCCGGAGACAGATCCATGAGGGGAAGCGGGTGATGAGAGGGTCGCTTGGGAATGACACGTGGCACTCATGGAGGTGGTGGCTCCATTGATTGTGACGGGGGAGGCCAGGGGAGAGATGTGATCAGCATCTCGAAGAGTGTGGGTTGCCGCACCGGAGTCGAGTGTTTGTTCGGTAAAGAGGAAGACACGAAGTACATCGCAAATCTTGCGTTGATGTCATGGACAAGAGGGAGGGAAGTGCTAGCTACCGGGGCCACATAGCTTACAACGGAGGGGGGCTTCCATGAAGCTTGGCGGTCGCGGCGAGCCTTGGAGCGGATGTCCGCCCAACGAGGACGATCGTTGTACTTGCGGTTGGACGACGCCGCAAGCCACTGGTCTGTTTGGGCGTGGTCACATGTGGACTGAGGGTGGTTGAGGCCACCGCACACCGTGCCCTTGAGCGGGCCATGGAGAGGTGCATATTGGCACGCCGGAAAATTGTTGGGGCGGATGGGAGAGGCATAGACTGAGGTTTCACCGAAAGGAGGAGGCGGTGCGTGGAGGTTCATCGCCGCGCCTTGGTGTTGATGCTTGGTGGCGAGTTTCGGGACGGCAAGAAGAGAGCCGCCCATGGCGGCAACGGAGGCCATGAAGGGAGAGTTAAGAGAAGGCGGGTGGGCAGCCAGGGAGAGAAAAAAAAATTAGGTCAAAAAAGTGAGAAGTGTCCTTTCTAACTTTTTTTGCGATGGAAAGGTGTGAGAGGAGGCCAGCTAGGAGGGGGGCCAGAAATTTTTGGACTGGGAGCACTGAAGGCAAAACGCTCGCGACGGATGAGGTCGGCAGAAATCTGGCGATGTTCGGGAGAGCCGAGGGAGAATCCGAAAATGGATTTTTTTGCGGTGGAAAGGTAGAGGGGGAGGTCAGCTGCAGTTAGCTCCAGCCACAATTGGCTTTGAAGCGTGGACGACGAAACGCTCGCGACGGACGTGTGCTGGAGCGAAGTTATGGCCGTGGTGGAGACGGCGGAGGGAGGCGACAGGAGGGTCACTTGAGCTCTGGTACCATGTCAAGACTGAGAACATAACGAATGTGTTGGATTGAATGAATCAGGGAGAGCTAGGACAACTTGTAGCCTAAGTAGTAAAACAAGAAGCTAAACAGCAAGTGGGGTGATGTGAGGTGCTGTGAAGGTGGGGTGGTGGGGAGGTGAGGTGGTGAGAAGGTGAGGTGGGGAGGAGGTGAGGTGTGGAGTTGATGTGGGGAGGTCAGGTGGTGGGAAGGTGAGGTGGGGAGGTGAGGTGTTGGAAAGGTGAGGTGGGGAAGTGAGGTAGTGGGAAGGTGATGTGGTGGGAAGGTGAGGTGGTGGGAAGGTGAGGTGGTGGGGAGGTGAGGTGATGGGAAGTTGAGGTTGCCCAGATTTGGGGCAAGGATAATGCGGGGTGAAGTAGCGGTGTAGCTTGTTTGGGAAGAGGGACAAGGTGGGTCAGTCCTTAGATGGGATAATGCATGGAGTAGGTTTGGGGGTCAATGGGCGGGGTAGCCCAAGAAGGGGCAAATAGGCGGGGTAGCCTGTGTGAGGGGCAAAATGGTGGGCTGGGTTGGGGAACATTGCTCATGGAGGGATTTGAACCTGTGAGGTGAGTCACAGGAATCAACGAGAGAAGCAATAGTCTCAGATTTCACTGACATTTGTGTACCCCTTCGTACCTAAACAAGAGGGGTGAATTCACAATCTGGACAGCCTGAGGATATGGAGAGGCAATCATAAGGTCATCGACGTACACCAAGATGGTGAGAAAGGGCTCCAAACGGTCACTCACAAAGAGAGCGGGGTCAACTGGACTATGATGATAGCCACCGCCCTGAAGGGTGGCATAGGTCTTAAAAATCCAACAGGATGGAGACTTTTTTAACCCACACAAAGCATGGCAAAGGCACCAGAAGTGGCCGGTACCATCGTCAAAGCCACGTGGCTGAGCTAGGTAGATCTCCTTGTCAGGTTGATCATGCAATAACACATTGTGGATATTCATCTGATGCATCTCCAAGTTTTTCTCAGCCATCTGGCTCAAGAGTGCCTTCGTACTAGTGTGTTTTACCACAGAGGCAAAAGCGGCATCAAAGTCCACACCAGGCACATGAGAAAAACCCTTGGCGGTGAGATGAGCCTTATGAGATGATCAACCATGCCATTGGGGTTGCGCTTGCACCAAAACACCCAAGGGCCGGCAATGGCTGTGCGACCAGGTGGAAGAACCGCCATCTCCTAAACTCCATGTGCTATGATCGAATCAACCTCATCACGCATAGCCTACTCCTATAGGGCTGCATCCGGAGTCGAGCAAGCCTGGCGGACTGTATCCAGACTAGGCGGGGGCACAATGCTGCCTTGAGTAGTGAGAGCAGTGGCAAGAAAGGTGGAACACATGACGGGAGGAGATCAAGCGGTTACAACAGCACACAAGAATCTGTCCATGATAAGAGAGTTTCCAACTGTTGAGTTGGACTAGCTGATAAAAGCACCCAAGCCACGTACATCTAGACAGGTAGTAGGAGCCAACAGATCAGTGGTAGGGGCCTAGGCTAGGACAGAAGGACAAGCCAACATAGAACGACCAGTAAAGGGAGAACTATGAGAGGAAGAATGCGATAGAAGAAGACGGCCGCCTTGAGCCTGAAAATATGGAATAAGGACAGATGAGGGCAGAGGAGCTACCGGGTCCATTTTGGGAGGAACCAGAAAAGGATCAGGGTAGAGTTGAGAGGTGCCAGATGATGCTAGGGATGATGTAGGTAAAAGTGCAGGAGATGATGCTAGCGATGATGCATACATGGCACCAGGTGATGACGAGGGCGGTGGCACTGGCATATATGAGGATGCAAATATGGATATGGAAACAGGTAGAGACACAAGCAACCCTGTAGGTGCCGATGATGCCAGCAAAAATGTAGGCAATGGCGTGGGGAGTGACACAAATGGGGAAATGGAGACAGATGTTGGCCAGAGCACATGTGACACTGGAGGCACAAGTGAGTGAGTAGAGGCGCCTGAGGGCTATCCTGTCCAAGAGCTTTCCTCAACATGAAAAACACAACCAAGAGACTGGACGGGATGGAAAATGTCATGAGTGAACTTGCTCTTGAAGAAGAGAGCCTCATGTGAATCAATGACATGATGACGCTCTGGGTCCCAGGAATTCCATGCTTTGGACAGTGGCGAGCTGTCGAGGAAAGGACACAGAAGCCCTCGAGGGAAGATCTTCCTATCGCAGTGGTCCTCAGGGAGCCACACACCAATAATGCTCCTCCACACCCATGCAAGGCGCAAGTCAGCACAACAATTGTACCAGCGCTCGTACAGAGTGATGCAATGTGGAAGCGACTTGTGAGGTACCCGACTCCACACCCAAGTCATGTACGTCATGGCCTCATAAGCAACAGTTCAAACATGCCAGAATTGACCACCAAGAGTGCTAACCCCTTCCACAAAGAGTTTGATTCTAGTATTCAGAAACACCATTATGTTGAGGGATAAAGAAAGCAAAAGACTCCAACCGTACACCGACCTGCGTAAGAAAACAAAGGTTGAGTATGATAAACTTTCCACTAAGATCGGAGATAATTACTTGCAGCTTGTGCTCATAGGAACGCTCTGCTTGGACAGGCCATGAATTCATTGTGGGACTGACATCACTCTTTAGAGAGAGGGAAAAAATCCAACGGAAGCATGAAAAGTTGTCAGTCTGAAAAAGGATATAACAACTGCCATCGATGAACTCGACTTGGAGCAACCCCATGACATTAGCATGGACAAGAGCGCAGGGCTCATGGGTGCATGATGTGGACACATGGAAAAGGAAAGGACGCATCTTTCCTTACACAAAATCCATTCATTCAGTGGTGTAGGGAGCGGGGAAAGTGGCAGCATCGAGACTCGTGGTAGGATGATGGCGTAACAAGCCGTGAATGGTAGCGATGCTCACATGGCAGAGGCAATGATAAAACAGGCCTGTATTCTCAGCAGAAAGCGAAGGGGTGACATGTGCATGAGGAAGGACACTTGCGGACACCCTAGGCGCAAACAGAGGAAGACAATACATTTCTTCATAATAGAGGCCACAGAGCATAACACGTCTAGAAAATTGAAACAGAACAGCTTTAATGCCACGAGGCGCAACAAAGTCCATACCCTGATTATCAGAGGTAGTGAAAAACAGCAAAATCACCTCAAGCACATGCACATATAGCACATTAGGTAGGCATTTGTCACAGGAGGGACCAACAAATCGGAAGACACCAAAGCCATGGACATGTGGCATTTGTCGTAAACCACATTGAGCAAAAACAACATCCCCGACAGGCCCCAAGTACACGAACGCTACTAGCAACGGCATCATGTGGTGAGTGGCTCAAGAATCGAGAATCCGGAATCCACGAGAAACACGAACACAGGACAGGATATGACATGCAGTGGCGCTACCCAAACCGGTAGCAGACGGCGATAAATCACCAAGACGATGGGCCAACCGATGGAGATATGTAGCATGCTGTAGCGCAATCCATGCATCACCTACACCCGGACTGCCCAACGACACTCCTCAAAGGGACCCATCCAACTCAGAGGGGTGACCCAGGGATTCACTTGTAGATTTCACATTATGACAGGCATCAGATGGCCGGATTTGAGAAGAATCTAAGTGAGAGGAAGAGGAGAACTGGGAAGCCAGCCGGGGGAAGCCCGAGGTGGATGTCGGAGGTGAATTCAGTATGATGAGTGGAGCTGACGCACGCAACCACTGTGGAGGCGTGTAGCAAGTTGACTGCGGTCTACAAAAAGTTGGATAGCACTGGGCCGGTCCCCAGTGCCACTCAGGTGGTGGTGCCACCGTTGTAGCCATGTCCCAGCTTGGACAGTGGGAAAGAGAAAGAATGGTCTCCCATAGTAAGGGAGAAACTCAAGCACCTAGGTCTCAACCGTGGGGTGAGAAGGAGAGGGTCTTCCTTAATATTTAGGACATGTGTCAAAATATCTTGACTCAATGTTTGAAGAGAAAAAAGTGGAGATGGAAGGAAGTAACAAAGCCAACATAAATAGCAAATAAATAGAGGAAATAATATATATTTTAGCCACACTGAAGTGGAGGGGTGACGGGTGCCAACGCGTGTAGAAGGGTGGAGACAAGACTCATAGCCCTTGTGGTGTCGTCATTTCTTTCTTCCAATTTTTCATTTCAGGTCGGTAGCGTGCCCTGTGTTGGCCATAGACTTACGAGCCCGCTGATAAAAGAGTGACCCAATTTCCAGGCTGCGAGCAAATGGGCCCGCTCGCCAACGGTTCAGCCAAGCATCCGGGACGTTATGATGCAGCTTCTTGCGTGATATGAAATTGGTGTTACTGCCATGCCTTGGCAACCGTGAAACTGACAAATATGCAGCTTTTGGTCTAGCAGATTGTGACTATGCGTAGCTGAGATTCTGTTGTTGCTGTTGTGCATAGTTGCAAATGCTATTAATGTTGTTACGAGCAGTTGTGAAGGTCGCTATTACATGTTGTAGCGTGCTGACGCTTGGTGCTATTGTTGTTGTTGCTATGCCAAGCTGCTTCCATTTCTTCCATAGCTATAGTACCTTGTGCAACTGCGAGGTGACCATTGTTGTTCGCATATGCGAAGGCTGTTGCTTTTGCACGCGACTACGAAGGTTGCGCATGCTTCATCTTGTTGCAAGTAGCTGTTGCAAGTAGTTGCGCCGGCACAACAGTTGCAAGTAGCAGCAGATACATCAGAACGGACTACGGCGTCCATTCTAATCCGTTCCAAGCACCAAAAAGTGTGTTGGAAAGATCTTGAAGAACTCTACTTCATCCTCTCATCCCCTTGAGATTCTCCTTCACTCCAGGGAGCCGGGTGGATTTTTCTTGGATGGGATGGGGAGTGCCCACCCCCAAAAACCACCAATTGGCCTATATTTCAATATTCCCTTCCTCTCTCCTTCATCCACACATTGGGACAGCGTTTCTTTCCAAGGCCAGGAGTCCTCACGACCTGAGAGCACTCTAAAAAGAAGGAGGACAACACCTTGAAGATTTTTGGCGGCTTCTCCAACGTCGTCGGCTCAAGGAAGACGCCGCCAAGGGGTGCGAGACGCGCAAAGAAGACTAAAGAGGAGGTGAAGGAAGACAAGAAGACAAGGGGAGGATAAGAAGTTAGGAGAGGGAGTGAAGGAGTCGCAAGGACTCCCTAGAACTCCTTTCTCATTGTTTGCCCATGTTTTGTGAGCGGCACTCATATTTTATTTGTCATTCCCCTGTATTCTAATTTTCTGTTTTCATAGAATCTAATAGCTTCCAATTGTCATGAGTCGCGGCTTAGGAAGACTAGTTTCAAAACCCACGCCCTTGTGCCGACGTGGCGGCCTAGGAAAATAGAAATTAAATTTATAATTGCCTCATCGATCGTGAGAGAACGATTTTAGGAGGCAATTCCTCCTCAAACTTGTGGGATGATCCTCACAATGATCTTCACGTGCTAGTTGCACGAGCGACGAGATAGCAAGTACCAGACCATCCAAGACCAACAAGGGCAAGGTGGTGACGGCTTCACCACATGCCCTCTACGGACTCCAAATTTTGGGAGCCACCATCGCGAGCATAGTTGCCAAAACAAAGACAACCGTGCCGCTGAAGGCAACCGGCGCAAACCTCGGCGACATCGAGAAGCGTGCGGAAGCTGACAAAATGCTCGATGAGCACGTCGACGTGCCCGTGGATGTCCCCCATGCGACGGACGACGCGCTCAAGGAGGACCACCCGGGCGTGGACCCCGACGAAGAGCACAACGCCGACGATGGCAAAGGCGACGAGGATCCCGATCATGGCCATTGTCGTGCGACAAACGCAAGCCGATTGCTCAAGATGAGCAAGGCGCTCGTCGCATCGCCTGAAGCTATTGATAGCAGCGGGGCTGCCGAGAGGAGCAAAGACGGCGAAAGCAACCACGCGAGAAGTTCTCGTGATAACGAACTGGATGAATTCGCTACAAAGGCAATCCGCAATGACCGCCAAAGGCTAGCTGAGTTGGCTGCCGAGGCGGCGGGCCGACTTAAGATCACCACTGGCGATGGAGATGCTGCACCACCCGGAGGAGTGGGGACAGACCTCCCTTCCTATGACGTGGTTGGGATGGGACAGACCAACGCCCACTCGAGCGTCGTCACTGACGACAGCCTCCTCCGGAAGGTGGAACTCCTTGGAGGCGTGTATGCAAACCGTACCCTCCTATAGTGGGTAAAGGTGCTCGGACAACGCGAGGCCTGGAGGCTATCCCCGATGCTCTAACGACATCAGAGCTCAAGTTCATGTTCACCAACCTGCTGGTCCACGTCGGGCAGAGCATCATGGACCTCGACGATGATCACCAGCTGCAGCACCTAGCTGCCCATGAGGCAAGCCGCCGATGCAACGACCTAGACAAGGTGTTACAGAGTGTGACCCAGGTGGAGATGCAGCAACAAGCGTAGCGCACCGCAACCGCTAATGCCACTAGAGGTGACAGCGACGACTTGACTACCTCGATGAGTTCGGGGCCGGTCATGAACACGTCCTTCCCCAACAGTGTGGAGATCTTCCGGAAGGGCGTGAAGCTCACCGACTAGCTGAAGTGCATGGAGCATGTCCTACGTGTCCACAAGGCTCCACTCAGTCAGTGGGGTGACCTTGCTACGACGTGGCTTGAAGACAAGCTCTTCAAGTACTTGGTCAAGGAGTGGAGTGTGTAGAGGCCTCACTTTGAGTGGCAACCCATGCCGTGGGAAGCCTTCTGTGCAATCATGCGTAAGAAGTGTACCCAGCGTGAGGAGGCGCAACGTGCTTTCTACGAGATCAAGGACTTCAGGCAGCTGGGTAACTCGATTGAGGCCTACTTGAGCAAGTTTACCACACTCATAGAGGAAGAAGAAAGCTTCACCGAGAGCGACGGTACCCAGACCTTCAAGTACCCAGAGTGCTTACTACTATAGTACTTACGCGATGGTCTTGCGAGCGAGAAGGTGAAGGACAAGACCACCACAACTGCAACGGGCCAAGCTTGGACAAATTGGAGGCTGTTACGAGACTATATGAGCAAAGTGTATTCGGCGAACCCGAAGCATTATCTGGATGCACGGCCGTGCGTGCATAGTAAGGTCGTGATGCACGTATGCATGCTGCAAGGGCTTGAGGGACAATCGGGCAGCAGGGCGGAGTCAAGGGCAAGCATCCGGGAAATTCCCCAGCCAATAAGACTGGTGGGAACAAGCTTCCCAACCACAAGCGTGGCCGTGACAATGACCACCTGCGTGTGGCGTGTGAGCGTTGTAACACGGCCTTCTGCAAGGGTCTGTGCCACAACTGCATGCAGCCCAGAAACTTCAGGGCTCAGTGCCCTGAGGCTGTCGGTGGTGGACAAGAGGCCACGGCGTTAGCCACAGCAGCAACACCTCATGGGGAGGGTGGAGCAGGAGGCCACGGACAGGGCCGTGGACAGGGTCGTGGCAATGGACCCGGTCGTGGTAACAGACAAGGCCGTGGGGCGGGCTTTTCCCACCCCTGAATGACGTTACCGGGGACTGCTGAGGGATAAAACTGGATCACGAGTGTGGGTTCATGTTTTCAGACGAGGATGTTAAACAATTCGAATTTTTGACGAGTTCAAATTTCTCCGTTGTTTTCTCCCCTCTCATTGAACCTCATTCTCCACTTGCTGATCAACATTGCCCACTAAATATTGCATCAGCAGACAGGATGCATGACCGAACCTGCTTAGCGGTAGCGACACCGACCACTGTGCAAGAATTGTGTAACATATTGATTGAAGCAAACACACTCAAAGCGATGAGTTCAATCACATTCGCAATAGCTTTAGTCAGCAATTTTGACCCAGTGAAATTTAAAGACTGGAAGGTGCTAGCCGCATTCACACGTGCCCACAAGTTGTAGACTCGAGTAGGTGAATCATGGGAGTTGCGGCGTACGTTGTCTAAATTCTGTGTTATTCACAAACTCGGCTTGCCATCGTCGAGCCTATTCACTCGGAAGAGTGGAGGCAACATGACGATGCAGTTCAAAGGACACCTTGCTGGTGCTCCCGTGAACGTACTTCCTGACACTGGAGGAGATGACTCCTTTGCTAGCCTTGGCTTTATCCGACAGGTTGGCCTAAAGTACGAGCCATCGAATGGCACAGTTATCGCCGGTGACAATCGTACGGTACCAGTGATCGGTACTTGTAAAGCGAAAGTTTGTATTCAAGGGTACACACAGAGTGTCACGCTGAAGGTACTCAACCTTCTTGACCTATTTGACATGGTGCTAGGCGATCCCTGGCTCCATGAAAACAAGGCTCTGATGTGCTTTGAACCAAAGTGTTTGACCCTCTGAAAAGGACATCGTCGCTTTACGTTGATTCCGAGTACGGAATTGTTGCCGACCCGACTCAAAGTCCATGCCAGCTTGTGTGCGATGCAGGTCAAGAAATGTATTCGACAAGGTTGTTGATACTTCTTGGCTCAGCTGCAAAAAGTGGAGGACGACGTGAAGGAAGACACGCCACAAGAGATCACATCTCTATTGGCGGAGTTTTCGGATGTATCCCAAGACCCACCGACTGTGCTTCCACCAGAAAGACACATGGGCCACACGTTTCCGCTGCAACTGGAGGCGACTCCTCCGTTCAGACCCATGTATCGCCTTAGTCTAGCAGAAAGGCAAGAGGCCAAATGCCAAATCAAAGGGTACCTTGCAAAAGGATGGATCGAACCAAGTAGCTCGCCGTACGATGCGCCGATCCTTTTTGTGAGCAAAAAGGACGGTGGTTTACGCATGTGCATGGATTACCGGGCGTTGAACAAGCTGACGGTGAAAATTCAATTCCCCTTACCGCGGATTTATGACCTTTTTGACCAACTCCAAGGGGCAAA
>SZWC01002463.1:6509-33439 GCA_023375785.1 Penium margaritaceum | reverse complement strand
AGGAGGAGGAGGAGGAGGAGGAGGAGGAGGAGGAGGCTGCAGAGGGAGAAGAAGAGAGCAATGAGATGGAGGAGGAGGAGGAGGTGTTTGTAGATGGTGAGGATGAGGAGGAATGAGATAAGGAAGGGGAGAAGCAGCAGCAGCAGCAGCAAAAGAGCAAGCGTGCAGCAGCAGATGTGCCCAAATCATTTGCGAGAGATATTTGCACCAGGGCTGACATGGAAGACGTAGAATCTGGTGGGAATCCCTAGGAAAGGGACAAGGAGGTGGCAGACTTTGTAGTGGGAGGAGGGGAGGAGGAAGGTGGTCCTGGGGAGGGTGAGGAGGAAGGTGGTGCAGGGGAGGGCACTTCTGGGGATGGTGCTGGCACTGATGGAGGGCTGGCACTTTAGCACTGATGGTGCGGGTGCCGGTGTTGCTTCAGAAACCTCTGCAGGTGCAGAGGGTGCAGGCACTTCATCTTGTGCCGGAACTTCAGGCGTAAACCGCCATTGCCAGCAAGTCTAGGCCTGCACAGTTTGGCAGGTGCTTGCTCTGCCATTGGAATTGCTGCAGGGGATGTTGCAGGTGCTGGGTCTGCAGCTCATGCTACTGCTGCGGCTGCAAAAGCATATGTTGCTCAGTCCAGCAAGGCAAAGATGAAGGCAGCTGCTGCCAGCACAAAAGCTGCTGTTGTGGCAGAGAGTAGCGAGAAGGCAGGGAAGAGGCTTAGTCATGGTGGGCGTTAGCGGGATAGCAGTGGGGGAATGTGGGGCGTTGGGCTTTGAGGGAAGGGGTCAGGTTTGTGGCTGAAGAAGCCTTTCATGTGATCATGTCATTGAACAATCCCTGCTGCAATATGGAATTTCAACTCTTCAAGTGTTGTTTTCTATCCTCTTCTGGACCTGTTCAGCATGCACCTGTGCATTGATTCTAAAACTTTGCCACTCATCATAATTAGAATAACCTGATTTGAGCCCTTAGTGATTTTACTGATCCATGGTCAGAATGTCATAGTATAGTATGAACAAAGGGAACTGTGAAAAAGCACTCATGTCTCAATAGAAGCTTGAAAACAGGAACTGTTCTAGAAGTACAAGTTTGCCTGCCCCTCCCCCCCCTTCCCCCCATACCCCCTTCCGCTGGGCCGAGGTGGCCAATGTGGCTTTAGACCACACCAATGTGTCCTGGTGCACATCGATATCCCGTGGTTTGAGGTGGGCAGGGCAACATGGGATTTATTGTGCGTGAACGTGACGCAACCGTGTTCCGGATGACAAGAGTTCACACATGTGATATCATTTAGGCTTCTTGTTGCATAGTTTGCATCATGAAGTACAAAATGATCAAACCGGGACGGCTGAAAGAAAAGGAGGAGGAATGATCGACCATTTGAAATTTTAAGACGTCAAACCACCCACTTAAAACCTTGAATGGCCGGAGTGGTTGATTCCGGTTGGACATGATTCACTTGTCGGACCGGAATTGGCCTGTTGCACATACTTGAACATTGACCCTTGAAAACATACGCACAAGAGCTTGTACATAAAAGAATCATTTGTTCATGAACCCTGGTAAAAATTTATGCAGGTATATGTAGTTCTTAAAATTCAACGAATGACCTTTGGAGTTATCTAGGTGGCACTTTTGAATTCGACGAAGGTTCATTTTTGACGGATTTCAAGTATAAGAACCATTAATACAAGAATTGATGATTACTGGGATAGTGGACACATGCAAGTGAGAGAGAACGAGGGAGCAAGGATGTAAGTGACACCATGGATATTCCAAAGCTCATTTAGAAACTTGTTAGAACAACAATTTTGTAGGATTTGGACGGAGCAAGGACTCAGGTTTCTCGGTGGAGTGAGTCCCACCTCATGCCCCACGCATGAGGTGTAGCCGCTGCCACCCCTGGGGTCGAGGCAGACCTCGCAGAATATTAATTGAGTGGCTGCAACCGGAAAATTCCAGTGGCATGACCCCAGCAGGATCAACAATCGGTAGCTAATCACAACATACCACAATAAAGTAACATACGAAATTCACATAGACCTAAAGTGCATGTGGACATGCCACCATAGTAAGAATTCTACAACTATGTTTCATGTTAAACATCCCAAAGATCTTCTGGCTGGCCCGTCGGCACAAGCCTAATGTTATTGGCATTGGTAATATTGGTGGAGCCTGTGAGGGCACATGGAGAAGATGACGATGTGAGAGCTGACTTTGATCAGGAGACAACAAAGGTGCAACATGGGTGAGAGCAGAGCCAACAGAGGGGGTAAGGGGAGAAAGTAGTTGCACACAATAGATTTTGACACATTTGATCCCATGCAAGATGACATGACTCGAGGGACGGTGCCGACACCACGACTGGCAGAGGATTCCATACCCTGATCTTCCAGGGACATCGTCAAAAGCAAGCTGAGATCCAGAAAAGGCATGACAGAACTTCAAGGAGGAATCAGGACATTGACCAGCAACATTGACTGAAACCACTGTGGTCCAGATTGAGAGGCCCGAGGGAGCAGAGTACCATGGAGGAGCGATGTAGATGGAGGAAGGTGGACCAGGATAGGTCGGTAAACCATACGGAGGCAACCATCCCCACGTGTATGGAGCTGGAAGAGGAACGGATGGAACACTGATGGTGGAGTAGGCCTGGACAGAGGAGGTGGAGGAGGACCGACAGGAGGTGCTGGATCTGGAGGTGGATGAGGCTGAGGTGCCGGTGGTACATGCATAGTGTGCGTGCATGGCGTGCAAAATGCGCAGATCATCATCAAGAGCAGGGAACTTGTGTGGGAAATGCTCAGTGGAGCCAGAATTCCAGCACACAACCTTGTTCGGCATGTGGGAAGAGGGAGTGGGTCCCTTCTCCTTGATAACCCTCTGTATATATATATTCATGCGTATGTGCCCTCGGGTGTGCAGTGCATGAGCACTCGGCGGTCGGTGGTGATCCACGTTGATAGCGGAGACACGAGCTCGCCAAGCCTGTCACGTGGCGGCGTCGCCCTCTTGTCTCACGCACTCCGCCGACCATCGACCCTTGCCTGCCCCCGCTAGCAGACCTAGTTATGTCCTTGAGATTCATGTGGCATAATGTGCTCGTTGTGATGAGCGACCTAGATTAGACTCCAACTTGCATGTTTGTAGGTCTGTTTTAGGTTTCCTAACTTCTGGCCTAGGGTGGGACTTCGCAGGTGACATCGCACCTTTTCTGGGTGCATAGGGTGATTTCACCCTCGCACCTTGTCGAGCGCCGGCGAGCGTCGCTCGCCGGCCGACGGGTGAGACTCGATCAGCGAGTCTCACCCGTAACAAGGCTGTTCCTTGTTACTACATGGCTTGTACTAAAAACCAGTTTGTTGCACTAGGGTTTTGGGGCTAGCTTGCTCCACGCTTAACCAAACGAAGTGCCGTTGGTCCAATTGGATTTGCAACGAGTCTCTCATGGTATCAAAGCACTCTTTCGGGCCTGAAAGGTTGCAAGAACCAACCGTAGGAGCTGAAGAAGGGGGTGGCCGCCACTTGGCCGCCACGTCAGCTAGGGTCGGCGGGCTATAGGAGGTTGACGAAGGCTCTCTAAGGCGTCGACCTGGGCCTAAGGGGGCGCACGGGCCCTAGCAAGGCCTCACGCATGCTGCGGAGGCTTCGGACGGACCGCCGCCGATGAAGGAAGGCCCAACGCCTATCCAAGGATCTCCCCAAGGTGCCCAAACAGCAATCCTAGGGGTGGGCAAAGGGTATGGGGGGGGGGGGGGATCATTCTTGCAGGGTCCCAGGATGTCTTTGGAGGCTACCCTATAGGGCCTTGGGCTCTCGGCAGAAAACTGGGTTAAAAGCGGGCCCGGCGAATTGCTGCCGAAATTTCCTTGGGCCTCCCTAGCACCAGCCGTGGCTAGATAGACGATAGGAACCATCTTTGGAGCACCATGAGTGAGGTAGTCAGAACAAATGGAGGTGCCGGCAGCACCGGCAATCCCGAAGGTAGCGGTGGTCGGGGCAATGCTCCTAGTGTCACCCTTATCGCTGCCACCATGGCGCAGCTGGGACTGGGCCAGAAGGAACTCTCACCGTTGCAGCTGGGGACGAGGGACTATCTTGCATGGCGGGACATTTTTCTGTCATGGGCCGCAGAACATGGATTGGAAGAACTTTACATCCGTCCATCCCCAGACACAACAACGGACCTCATGCTACTGCGAGCATTAAACGCATTGACACGTGCACTGCCCGATCCGCAAGCCTATGCCCTGCGCCATTTCCGTTTGGCGGCAGGGGCGAGGATCCCTCCGATCCACGCAGTGGTGCAACATGACCGCATGAGGCTTGGCGTCACCTTTCCACACCTCAAGTGAGCAGGGCATGACCCTTGTAGTGACGCTCAGAGATCGCCTCCGCAATCTCTACCCTAAACCAGGCACGCCAGTTGCTGAGTTTTGCGATGAAGCCATGGATATTCGTCGTCGACTGTTGGGTCTGGGTGCCTCGTGCTCTATCCTCGAGTGGCTGGACATGGTGCTGATCCATCTCAACGAGCAGTACAAGGAGTTCCGAAGTGACCCACTCCATCGCCATCCAGTAGCTGAGATTGAGCTCATCGACCTCGCCTCCGTCTTTGAAGAGCTACACAACTACAAAGACATACTGAAGGGTGAGTCTCGCGATATGACAGTTGCGCCACCGACAGCTTATACACACCAGGATTCCTCTTCCGCGGCTGCTGCGGTGACCCAGACTTCATTCACCCCCCTTGGTTGATCCTCCGGTGGGAGTCGTGGCTGGTCTGGTGGCAATGGTCGTGGTCGTGGACGTGGTAACCAGAGGTGCAGCTATTGCAACCAGACTGGGAACTTCTAGCGCAGGTGCCCTTCCCTCCAGCGGCAGATGATGGAGAAGCAGCAGCAGCAGCAGACATAACAAAAGCAGACATAGCAGCAGTAGAGGCAGGTACAGCAGCAGCATCAGCCAGTGCAGCAGTTCCTTGCAATGCAGCACTTTGGTGGATATGCACCACCTGGGCTGCACCCCTACCATCCTGTAGCAGCAGCCACCTTTGGACTTCCGCCTCAGCATCAGCTTCAGCCACAACTACTGTAGCAGATGACGCCACAGCCTGGGCCTTATGGGCTGCCCGTGCACTATGTGCAACCATTCACTACGGCTCCGGTGCCAGCCCCAGGGTAGGCCCAGCGCGTGTACGATGACATGGAGACCCCGCACACTGCTGACATGCAGGAGGCCACGCCCACCACTTTCCCTCGAGAGACCACTGAAGCTTCCCAGCCAGGTCTGCACCTTGGGCACACGCACATCACCACATCACACGTCTTGCCCATGCACGAGTGGTTGTTTGATATAGCAGCGTCACATCACATGTCACCTCATCGTCAATTGTTTGTGTCTCTGTATGCCACTTATGATGTGGAAGGTGTGCGGACGGGCTCAGGGGAGATGCTGAGGGTTGAGGGCATTGGGACTGTTGCATTGCAAGCATCGGGAGGGGTCATGTAGCTGACTGGGGTTTTGTTTGTACCTCGGTTGAAGGTGAACCTGTTGTCAGGGGGGCAGTTGGATCGCCAATTGGGCATGTCAACACTGACGCAAGAAGAAAAATACATGTTGTTTGATGCACACGATGCATTACTGGCTGATGGACCCTTGCATGCTGACATGCTGTACCGCTTAACCCTATTCCCTGCATTGCCCTCCAACCATGCACAGACCCACCTCATGACCAAAACAGACCCAAAGCACACTGAGCTTATCCACAGAAGACTGACCCACATCAACACAGAACTGGTCACCGATCTGTTGAAACACCAACCTGCACCCGGACTGACTCCAGACGTCTGTCCTCACGGCCTCAAGGTATCTGCCTGTCTGAAATGTTAGGAAGGAAAGGCACACCAACAGAGTTTTCCTTTTTCACATCATGTCAGCGATGCACCCTTCGAGCTGGTGCATGCTGACTTAACTGGACCCATGCCGGTCTCCTCAGTCCAGTACGCATCATTGTACGTCCTAACACTGATGTTTGAAAAGTGTGACGTACATGACAAGTGTATTGTGTCAAGATGCCATAAAATTTGAGGTGTTTTTTAAAATATCGGAAGAATCTGATGAGAAATATCATTTCTCAAGGCTCATCTTGAAGAGTGTTGACATGGTGTGCCCCTTGTCATGAGTATGAGTGATGTTGAACGTAATCCCTGGTTTGACCATAGGGGAATGGTAGAAAACCTGATTTGACTTTAGATTTGGATTCCTTGGAATTTTCCATGCAAGATCGAGCTTTGTATCACTCAATTTGAGTGAGTATTCAGAAAGTTAACCTAGCCGGAAGTTCGGGTGTTGGGCGGGTGGAATCTAGTACCCGCCATGGGTGGCGGGAGAATCCACCGCCAGTGGTCCGAGTTCATCTCCAACGAGCTCCAAATGCACCAGGGCCATGAATGAAGCAACCATAGGGACCTCCTTGACCAGGGTGAGCTTCTCCTTGATTTCTGGACGAGGAAAGGTGTTCCGACGTGTCATCGTCGAAGCGCCTCCCGTTGCCTAGCGTGCAAGGCAAGGTGGGCAGCTCCACCAAGGGTTACTTTGACGACCGTAGCAGAGGCTCCACTACTCCGATTTGGGCGTTCTTGGATGCGTTGGAAAGCTTAGATCATATTATATAAGGATTTTATGTAATATCACTGAGTAACAAAAACTTATTTCGATTCAGTTCTATTGAATGCAACGCGTTCTGGCCACTCTTATTCGTCATCCTTGTGCTCCACGCTCTTCACCATTGATGTCCATTTTCTGTCCCAAACATTGGTAACGTGCATCAGTTAGATATGGGCATCCTTGAGGGTGCCTCTACACACACTAATTCCAACAAAGATTCCTTTAATAATAATATTTAATTACGATACATTGGTCGTTATTTTGTTTCAATGTTGATTATGACTCGATATGTGGTGGATCAGACTACAAAGATGTGGATGTTCACACACTATTAGCATAAAGCTATTGGCTTATAGGTTGTTTCCATGGTCATAAGCTTTAGACACAAATCCTAGACCTTTTTTTATCCCATCATGTTGTAGTTGGTTTGTAGGAAACTATGAGATCGTGACAGTACTCTGGAGCTCCATTAGTAAAAAAGGAGTGTCGCTCGTTTTCTTTGAAAAGGAATTTTCACAGAACTCTGGATGAACTCATGTCACCAACATTGGTTCAATAATTTTTTCTATCAATGTCCATGACATGTTTATTCATTGAGTGATGATAGAATGTAGCTGTCACCTTCAAATTTGTTCACCATTAATATTCGGTCGATCTCGTCATACGCTAGAGAGTGATTATTGCAGTCTTCGACCAGCACACTGCACTGTCTTAAACCGTTGAGGACCCATAGAAGATTCTTCGTCCCTCTCTCGCGCATTTACAATCCCCACTCACAAGTATCCTTGTCCTTTGAATAGGGTTACCGGTACACTCATGTACCGTTTTATCGTCAGTACCGGTCAAGAATGACTGGTACTTGTCATTCTCGAAGTGCACTTCCAGAATTGGAAGTGCATTTCAAAGAAGAAATGCATGGCATCATTCTTGCTTTGTATCCATCACTCACTGAGTGAGAGGGTGTCAATGGTTTCGCCATTGAGAATTTATTCAAGCGTAACATCCTTGGCACGTTCAATCACAAAACGATGTTTACATCAGCCATGAATAATGATGCACAGAACACCCAAAAGATATTGATGCATCCAGTATACATTGTGTACAAGCGGCACGATGGCAATCCTTGAGGATTGAAGTCGACGTGCTAACAAACCAGGTCCATTTCACATCTCGTGACATAGTCATGACACGGACTTAATCATGAAACGATCATATTTGCCTTTGAACATTTTAGCGTAATGATATGAGCAATTTATGTAAAACACATCCTATGCCCACCAACCCACTTGTTTAGTAAAATGGTGCCGTCATTTCTATCCAAAAAATTAGCTGATATCATCAGCTTATCCAAATGTCATAAGACCATTGTGATCACTCGTCCGTCCAACTTATCCATAACTTGATGTCATGATCGACGAACGGACAATTAGTGGATAAGGTTTTTGTGCATGCCGTGTATGTTATCTATTCATGACATGTACCCAATTCTATGTGGCTAAAGTACAATGGCATGAATCGCATGCCATGATCCATTAAAAATTGGGTTGTCTCCGGTACTTGGCCATGCGTGCTGGCCTCTTGTGGTCATGCAACCTGTATATGTTTTGGAACTGGTACTTAATCGACTGGGCTTTTGTAGCACGTTCCATTGATGGAAATGGAAGTGTTCGTCCACCTTTAGCATGGTCCAAACTTGAAGAAATCGTTCTCGTCACACGTGATTTATTCGTTAAAATCCGGTTCATACTTCTTTTGGAAGTACCTTCCCATACCGCTATCGGCAGGGCAAAGATTTTAACTTCCAATGGTCGTCACTGTTGGTGAAAACCGAAACCGTTGTGTATATTTAACGCCGATCAGGTATAGATCTGATCACCACAGCAGTCCGAGATTGTTTCCTGACATGCCTATCGATTCTCTATTTGAAGAATTTGACAGTACAAACATCCTTGACGTCATCGAGATGCGTTGCAAAGGTCAGAGGACTAGCTTTTATGTTTCAAATAACATGCTTGACGCACTCAAACATAGAACTATCCGTTCATATATTGAATGCTTTCATTTGGCGGTCTACCAAGGTAACACGACTAGGTAAAACGTTGGTTAGTTCTTGCTAGTGGATGCTACGGGGTGCGTTCGGCACCCGTGTGATTGGTGTCATCGGTATCCTATAACATGTGTTGTAACATCAAAACTAGCATAGCTAGTCCATATGGGAGTCATGGCTTTTGTGTGTTCTGCACTCACATGCGTGTTGCATTCCACACCCATGAAAAAAGAGTAACCTGCAACTTTTGTCAGTCGTGCAATCAACGTTTATGACAACGGTGCATTCGGCACTCGTGTAAATGATTATACCGACACACTCATCGGCCATACATTCAACGCTCATGGTTATTGTTTGTTTGGAACTCATGTGAATACTACAATTGCATCTACCATGGTGGTCATGCGTCCAGTGCAACCGGCACTTGTCAATTTTGGACGCTCGACCCTCGTGCGTGGATTTTCACCATCGCACGTGTGTTGAGTGTGATCAGCACTCACATTCTTGTTGTGTCAATGTCCACTCACAAATAAATTGCCCAGAATCCTTGGTGTAATCGCCACCCATGTGGATACTCAGTCGACATTTAATTCAATCATATCCCCGTCGACCATGAGCAGTGTGTTCGGCACTTGCATCACGGATTCTTTTGGAATCTGTGATTAAAGTGCAACTGGCACTTTTTTAGTGGTGTGTTTGACACCAAAATAAATACTGCAGCCAACACTTTTGTTTTTGCTTGTAGTGCAATTGGCACTTATGTTAATGATGTAATCGACACCTGTGTGTAACGAACCGAAGTCATAAATGGATAGAGGAGTAGATAGAAACCTCCGAATGGAATGGTTGGCCTCGAAGGCTCAACCATCATGTAAAATCTCATAGGATGGGCGCTGGAGCACATCCACCGACCAACATATCTGAGAGACAGCTTCCTAGCACTGCTGTCGCTGGCGTGGTAGTACAAGCCAGCCAGCTAACTCACTAGCACACACAGGTGGAGGTGAGAACAGCAAGGGGTTGGCTAGAGACACAAACACAAGTGTCAGAAGCTGCAAAAGTTGAAATATGCAGAGAGAGATGACAACTGAGGTCTGGGCAACCTAAATAGCGTCACGGACCTAGTGCACACACACGCGGCGCACAAGGGCGCTATTTTTCTAGCAGGACAAAACAGTGGAAAAAACACATTTTTGGCCATATTTCCCTGCAGACACGTCAGAACAACGAGTCGTTTGAACCAGAACAGTTGCACCGACAAGATCTGCGTCCTAATAGGTTGCACGCCTACGTGCTGCGACACAGCACGGATCTAAATAATATGGAAGTCTTCTGGGTGCCCGTCGCCGCCGGCCGCCAACCTTCTGCCACCGTTGCCAGTCTCACGGATCTGCACGTGAATAGACATGAGCCGAGGGGTCACCGTAAGCTGTGTACGACACACACAACAACACTCCCCCATGACCGGAGGGCGAAACACGTCCATGCACATGCAGACACTAACGATGTACAGAGCAAAACACGCACAGCCGCTGCAAGCAGCACGCACAACACATGCAAGGTGGCACATGAGGAATCAACCTGCAAGAGGGATGGGGCAGAGTCCAACGGAACGAATAGCCGCATGAAATTTTGAACGACCCAGAGCCTTGGTCAGGAAATCCGCGCACTGCCTGTCAGTGCTCACATGGATGACTCGGATCTCACCACGATCAACCAGATCAAGCACAAAGTGGTGCTCGACATTGATGTGCTTTGTGGGTGCATGGAACACACCTGAGTTCTTGGCGATGGCCTCCACGCTCATGTTGTCACACAGGAGGACCACGGGGGGAATGGACTGACGCAGTTCGCACAATAGACGGACGAGCCAGACACATTCCGCTGCACCGGCGCCTAGGGCAACATACTCAGCCTCAACGGTGCTGCGTGCGATGCAGCCCTTCTTCCCACTTTGCCAGGACACTGCAATGCCTCCAATGAGAAATATGTAGCCGGTGCGGCTCTTGCCGTCTGGACTACACGCCCAGTCACTCTTTGTGTACCCATCGAGCACAACTGACACCTGCTCGTGAAAGCACAGACCGAAGCGAAGGGGTGGACAGGATGTAGCGCACACACTGGACTGCGACCTCCAGTGTTAGTTGGCGTGGAGCCTGCGAGAACTGGGCAAGTAGGTTGACAGTGAAGGCAATGTCGGGGCGCGTCGTGGTGGCCAAGTACATGAGCGAGCTGATGACTCGCAGGTACAGGGTCACATCGACTGGCTCCCCCAGGTCAGCTGGGTCATCCACCTTCAGGGCGGCCTGCCCTTGAGGGGTCATGGGCGTGGAGGCCGTGCAAACGGCTGCAAGGAGGTCGGCAAAGCGCTCCCCCACAGTCTCTGGGTAGCGTCCCTGATGGACACAGGGTGTGCGGCGGACACGGTCATGCACGATCTCCATCCCCAAAAAGACAGAGGCCTCACCAAGGTCTTTCATCTTGTAGGCCGAGGTGAGAACGGCCTTGGCAGCGTTCACTGCTCCCAGGTCGGGCGAGGCGATCAGAAGATCGTCCACGTAGACAAGGATGGCAGTGAACGGTGCTGGGAACTATGCGAGGAATAGAGACGGGTCAGCATCGCTCTAAACATACCCAGCTCGTCTCAGCGTGCTGGTGATCTCCTGATTCCAGCAGCGAGGTGACTGTTTCAGGCCGTACAAAGCCTTCCGCAGCCGGTACACGCGACCGGTACCATCCTCGAAGCCGGGTGGCTGGACCATGTAGATCTCCTCCTCAAGTTCCCCGTTCAGGAACATGTTGTTGACATCCATCTGGTGGAGTTCCCAGTCGTGCTGTGCCACCTGGCTCAGCAGAGTGAGCGTGGTCGCCATTCGGCCAACAGGAGCAAAGGTCTAGGTGTAGTACACGCCAGGGACCTAAGAGAAGCCCTTTGCTGTCAGGCGCACTTTGTAGCGTTCCACAGTGCCATCTGGTTTTAGCTTCTTGTAGAGAATCCACTTGGCCTTGATGGCCTTGCGGTTCTTCGGCAAGTCCACCAGCTCAAAGACGCCATGCTCTCAGAAGGCATCGACCTCAGCCTCGCAGGCAGCGCGCCACTGCTCAGCGTCTAAGGCTGACAAGGCCTCTGGTAGGTTGGTGGGATCGGGAGACAGCACTTGCGCACTGCGTGTAGCCAGGGCGTACACCGCAGAGGGAGGGTCGACCATCACCATGGACACAGCGGCGTCGCGAGCAAGGCCGCGCTCATAAGCAAGTAGTGCCATACCAGTGGCAAAGCCAGGGTGAACTTCAGCAAGGCCGTGAGAACTTAGGCCGAGGGCCTTCGTGCCCAGGTCACCGCTGACTACGCTGCACGTGGGGCGAGGGCGGAGACGTCCGCTGGGTGCCCGTGTGTAGGGTTCCGACGGTGCAGGGGCAGTGGGCCGCTGACTCACACGACGGTGTGGACTGCATGGCAGGCACGCCACTCGAGGCTGGTGTGGCCTCAACAGCTGGGGGCGGGTCCACGGCAGACGCAGGCGCGTCCGCGGTGGAGGCAAGGATGGCTCAGAGCCAGACACGGATGCAGACGTAGGGTCACACTGAGCCTCAGATGCGGAAGCAGGCGCAGGCTCAGGCAGAGCCTCAGACGCGGAGGCAGACTTGGACGCAGACTCAGACGCGGGCGAGAGCAGAGAGTCGGGGGCAGATGAAGGGGCGAGGCTGGGGGTGCCGGTTGGGCACAGCCGTTGGGGACAGCCCCGGGGGTGCCGGCGACAGAGTGACCGCACTGGATGGGGGCACTGTGCCAACCATGCCAGGAGCCTCCCACACACTACGGGGTCCGGAACACCCAAGGGCATGAGCAGCACGCAGAGCGTGGATGCGAGCAAGGTCGCGGAAGGCGAGATGCTCGAAGAAGAGAGCGTCACGGGACTCCACAATACAACGGCGCTCAGGGTCCCAGAACCGCCAAGCCTTTGACCGCGAGGCGACGCCAACGAAGGCGCAGATGCGGCCCCGCGGGGAGAGCTTGCTCCCCTGCTGCTCTGGTGTGAACTAGATGCAGGCAAGGGCGCCCCAAACACGGGCCAGGTGCAGGTCCGCGCGACGCCCATACCACAGCTCGTAGGGCGTGCGGTGACCTGGGAGGGGGCCGTGGGGAATACGGTTCCAGACCCAGGTCATGTACGCCATTCCCTCAAAGGCAAAGGCCTCAGGCATGGCGCTGTCCATGCGCATGGCACATACTGTATCTTCCATGGTGCGGTTCCAGTGCTCGGAGACACCGTTCTGTTGGGGGGTGGCGGGGGTGGAGAGGTTGTGGAAAACGCCAAGCTCGGTGAAGGAGCGGGCCATGTCACCGAGGTACTCGCCGCCGCAGTCCGAGCGAAAGGTCTGAAGGCGGTGGGGAGACTGGCGCTCGGCCATGACCAGCCAAATGCAGACGGCAACAGTGGCATCGCTCTTTTGTCGCAGACTGTAGACCCATCACATGCTCGTGAAGTCATCAGTCAACGTCAGGATGTAGCGACCGCGGTCCTCCTAAAATTCGACAGGGAGAGGACCCATGAGGTCGGAGTGGACAAACTCCAAGGGCCGACAGGCCCTGGAAACAGACGTAGGATAGGTGGACCGGTGCATTTTGCCTTCAGCAGAGGCTAGGCAGTCGGTCGTGGGCGGCGTCTTGAAGGACGCCGCATCAAGACCGAGAGCGGGCTGAGTGCGGATTAATCTGTCGACTGCCCCCAGGTGCACAAGACAAAGGCGTCGATGCAGGAGACAATGATGCTCGGGGGACAGAGCACCAGCGACGAAAACACGGGCAGTGGGAGACGGAGGCAAAGGGGGTACACTCGCACAGGACCCGGAGATGTAATACAGATCATCGACGACCGTCCCACTGAGGACGGTCTCCTCGGTGTCACGCACAAAGATGCGAGCATCGGCAGCTGTGTGTGTGACACCGAGGCCCATCTTGGTGTATTCAAGGACAGACAGCAGATTGAGTTCCAGATCAGAGACAAAGAGGACGTCGGAGATGTATACGGGACCAGCGGGCCCGGTGAACTGCACAACCCCAACACCCTGGACAGGGACCTCATGGCCAGCTGNGAGACGATGCTCGGGGGACAGAGCACCAGCGACGAAAACACGGGCAGTGGGAGACGGAGGCAAAGGGGGTACACTCGCACAGGACCCGGAGATGTAATACAGATCATCGACGACCGTCCCACTGAGGACGGTCTCCTCGGTGTCACGCACAAAGATGCGAGCATCGGCAGCTGTGTGTGTGACACCGAGGCCCATCTTGGTGTATTCAAGGACAGACAGCAGATTGAGTTCCAGATCAGAGACAAAGAGGACGTCGGAGATGTATACGGGACCAGCGGGCCCGGTGAACTGCACAACACTAACACCGTGGAAAGGGACCTCATGGCCAGCTGCAGTGCGGACAAAGCGAACAGTGCCAACAGGATGCAAGACGACGAAGGCGTCACGGCGACACGTCATGTGGTGAGTGGCACCAGAGTCAACGACCCAGGTGGCATCGGTGACGCGTGTACAAGGGGCAACGTGGCACTCAGCGACGGAACAGGGCGCGGCAGCGAGACGCTCAGCGGGGGACACAACAAGGCGACCAGCAGAGCGCACTTGAGCAGCGTTCAGCCAAGATACATCATCAGGTCCATCACGCGCACACGGCTGGGCATGGGGACCACCACAAGCATCATCACGCGACGACACAGACAGACCACAGGCGGTAGGACCCCTCGACTCAGTCAACTCACTCGCACCTCCCTGAGATGAGCGTAGGGCAAGAAGCTGGTGCAACTCGGCGATCGTTCTGTCGCGTTCGGCGAGCGCCTGGTCGCGAGGATCCGCGGAGGGGCTTGCTGTGACGGTGGACTCCTTTGGGACGGCTGCGGTAGTGGCGGCCGAGCGGGCGGTCGCACCGAACGTTTGGCGCATGAGCGCCTCGTGCGCCTGCTGTAGTCCACGGGTGATCTTGGCCTAGTCCAACAGGCGGCCTGTCAGACGAATATAGTCGGGATAGCGGTGGTCACCTTCGCAGTTGAAGCACACGAGCCGGCGGCCCGTTGTGCTTCCGAAGCCGCTCCTGCCACTGCTACTGCTGCGGCTGACACTGCTGGTGCTGGTGCTGCTGCTGGTCCCGCCGCTGGAACCACCACCTGAAGATTTGTGGCCCTTCCTTCCCTGAGGTGGGGCTACTATAGCTGTAGAAGGCGGGGAAGGGGATGCGGCGACAACTGCACCGGAAGCGGTGCTACGACGAGCGCGGTTCGCGGCGTCCATGCCGGCGACCTCCAAGAAGTGGATGGTGGCCGAGCGTAGCTAGGTCCCGTCACTCGCCATGTCGCGAAGCAGGATCTGGTTGAAGTTGCTGAAGACGCGCACGTAGTCAAGATGAATGCCGTAGAGGATGATCTGGAGTGCGGAGTACTGCGCAGGGGCATCGTCTCCCAGCTCCTCGTTCAGCTGGATCGCCCGACGCCAGTAGTCAGCTGCACACTCCTGAGCAGTCTGGCAGAGGAAGTTGAAGTCTGCGAGGCGCTGGGACGTCAGGGCCAGGGTGGCGCCCTCAAAGAGAGTGACAGCCAGGGCCCACGCCTCACGAGGGTTAACTCCTGAGCCGGTCAACGGATCGCCAAGGAACCGACTGAAGTCCTTGGTGAAGTCTGGGGCGGCCTTCATCAGACCGGAGGCGGTGCGGACCGCCATCTCCGTCTGGGCGAGGTCAGATGCCTAGTAGGGGGTGAGGTAGTAGGCGAGGACTCCCTCGCTCATGGCCCACATACGAAAGCGCGGCTCCCAAGATTTGTAGTTGTTCCTAGCCCGGAAGATGGGAGGGTCCGACTCAAACCACTTCGGTGGCTTGACCGTCGGTAGAACGACGGCTGGAGCCATCACGGTACCGGGCATAGAGGAGGAACCCCCCTTGCCCAGGCGGGCCCGCAGAGCCAGCTCCTCAAAGCTCAGAGGGCGGCGAGACGAGCTCAGGCCTGCGTTGGCACTGGAGCTCGTGCCCTGGAGGGCGGCACTGGCCTCACGCGCTCTACAGCGTGCCTCCAGGCGGATGAGGTGTGCTCGCAGCAGCTCCTCCTCATCCGTCTCGCCAGAGTCGGAGAGGGTGTCTGCAACCTCATCTGCATTGCTGCCGGGGGCGAGGTGATCCTCGCTCGGGTCTCCTGACGGGTGTTGTTGCTGCTGCTGGGCCTGCTGCTGCTAGGGCAGTAGGCCTCTGATCAGATCCTGCAGCTCAGCGACGTGCTTCGTCAGAGTATTGCGACTCTCTGCCTGTAGGTCAGCCAACGCGTGCACTTGGCGCGCCAATGTTGTCGGACTCAGCGGTCGCTGCTGCTGTTGCTGTTGTGGCGGCTGCTGCTGCTGTTGCATCGGCTGCTGCTGTCGCTGCTACTGCTGCTAGTGCTGCTGCTGCTGTAGAGGCTGCTGCTGCTGCTGTTGATGCTGCTGCTACTGTTGCTGCTGCTGCGGCTGCTGCTGTTGTGGTGATGATGGCGGTGCCCGGTGTTGGTCGCTGACGGAGATGCCCTCGGCAGCTGCATCGGTGGTGGCGCTGGCGGGGGTTTGCTTCGGCATGATGACTTCAGAACAACATAATTCCCTGCAGACACGTCACAACAACGAGCCGTTTGAACCAGAACGGTCGCACCGACGAGATCTACGTCCTGATAGGCTGCATGCCTACGTGCTGCGACACAACATGAATCTAAACAATACGGAAGTCTTCTGGGCGCCCGTCGCCGCCGGCCGCCAGCCTTCTGCCACAGTTGCCAGTCTCAGGGATCTACACGTGAATGGACATGAGCCGAGGGGTCACCGTAAGCTGTGTACGACACACACAACAACAGTATCGTCATAAGGTAGGATGATGTAGGATATTTTCCTGCTCTGCTGATGTCATCGGATGGACCTGGACGGTCTATCCTCTTCCACAAAAGCTAATTACTAACCAATCATCGAAAGGGGAAATCGTGACCTGGCAGATATTTATATTTGGGATACTACCCGACTTACCCAGATTACCTGTTGGGGTACATAAATGCCCAATTAGTATGTTATGGCCGTTCTATCCAAGGGGTCGGGACTTACTTTGTACCACGACTAGGTCGCTGTGTTACATTCCAGCCCCTTCAGTTACAACCTGTGCTCGGTTTGCAAAGGGAAGAGGTTCACTCGTCAAACTAACCACATTGGGAAGGTATAAAGAGTGAGTGAATGTTGGCCTGAGGGTGAGTGTGCACCCTGGAGGGTCCCTAGCAGTGGCTAGTTCACACCCCCAACTGTTTTTGGAGAGACTGAAACTGTGGAGACAATTGGTTCCAAGGATGGCGGAAAACTAGTCAGAGAGTGTGGCAATCGTTTTGGCCTTAATTGACTGGGAATGAACAATTAATCAAGGCTCAGAAACAGTGGCTTTTTATAGCCACGGTTCTAAGCTTTCCAGAACACCAAAGCATGCCAGATTTGGAGCTTCCTAGCAGATTCTATGGCTTCTAGAGTGGCCCTTGGTAGGCTGTCCTTTTCCCACCTAGGAAGGCATCCCTTCCCTCCTCTAGAAGCTTCTGCCCCTTCCTAGATTCCTCAGCTTGCTTCTAGTAGGAGGGAAGGTGTCCAGAAGACCAAGACACCCCTAGATGCCTTGTAGAACAAGTCACCCCTTCTAGAGGGTGTGCCACCTTCCTGGACCCTCACCTGGCCTTCTAGAACCTTAAGGAGGAACTCTAGAGGTTAAGCTAGCTTCCTGGCATCTATTTTCCACCCCCCTTGAGGCAAGACAGAAATTCATCTTGTGGGACTTGAACCTGGGCCCCTGCCTCTACAAGTGGATACCATTAACCACTAAGCCACTACGGCTTGTCTTTCTGGTGTTCCTTTTTGGAATCACTCCTGCCATGGTGAGGAGCATCACTCCAACAGTGAAATGTCAAGATGACGCTTGTGTCCACAAGAAGCTGTGTGAGGCATGTTATTTGAGCACATGGTATTTGCCAATGCATGTATCTATGTTGCAGGCTCATGTGTCAGCTTCATGCCAAAGCAAGACTTTTTCGTCAAGGAGCCAGCAGAGGGTCCTTAAACATGTGTTTTCGGTGCTTGAAGGGTCAACAAAGCTTCATGCACTGACTTGCTAAGACATCGCTCATCTTATATTGAAAAATCAACAACATCTTCCATGCTTGAGCATGGGATTTTCATGCTCGATTTCAAAGAGAAAGTTGTGAGATGGACTACAGATTTCCTGGTGGGCTTTCGGTGTTCAACCTTGGGATTGCAGTGACGCGTCCTCCCCCTTTTGCTGAGGAGCGTCCTCGGAACAAGTGCCCAGGAAAATACTTGTCGGTTCGTAACAATGTGCCACCGTTCCCAAAGGAAAATTCTCTGAGGCATACACCAAAGTGGTACCCCCGGGGGTGTGGTTAATCAAACTCAATCTCATCCTCCACCAGGATTTCAACTAAGGAGACCTAGGGGCATTTTTGCATGCGGCCAGGTCCACATGTGGCTATCACAGCCGGTTCAGTTGGGTTGGCTGAACAATCATTCCTAAGTGAGCCCTTGGCTCAAAATTTGACATGGTGGCCGGTGTTGGCACCATGTTACATGTGGAAACATGTCATACGAAGATACTTACAATCCAACTGAATATTGTAGACCGCATGGTCTTGCATTGTATGGGACATTGCCAAGCTTGTCCGATAAGAAACATGACATTGTCACAGCATAGGTCTCCCAGCACACATGTCTACCATGGTGTGATGACGGATGAGACTGTCATTTAGTAGCACGGAGACCTAGACGGAAGGCACCTTAAGCCTACTGTCCCCGCACTTGAAGGACAAGTGGGTACCATCAGATGCCATGTAGTCTGAGACTTTCCACCATGTGGAGATGATTCCGGGTAGTGTGATATGCTTGGACACACAACCCATGTTCTTAGACCAGAACGATGTTCTTTGCACATTGCAAAGATGCCAAGTGCATATTCTTGAGTGAAGCAATGGGTGAGACCCAAAAATCCAACGTTATGACTGGTGTAAGAGATGGATAACAAATTACCACGTGTATTTGTGTAGTTGTGTTTTGCACAAGTTCCAGGACACATTAGAAGCATGAATGAACGTGTGAAATGGGTCATTCCCGTGAAAATTGGGAGCTTCAAGTGTGATCACTCAAGGTAGGTGATCAAACTCGGATAACTCAAGCAATGTCATCCAACTTCAACTTGCCTTTTGATCCCATACTTACTGGGGAGAAAAGTCGTTGGAACGTTGTATACCTTAGTATGGTTTGTGCCTTGAAGGCATGTCCAGAGTACGTGTTGATCCTTAAGGGAGCACGTTAACATCTAGGGGTGCTCTATGCTTCTGGAAAGATGTAGAAAAACATTGGAGAGTATTGGTACAAAAGTACACTTCTCCAGTGTGAGGACCATTGATCATTGCTCATTACCTTAGAAGGCTAAGTCTGGTGCTTTCAGTCACTCTAGGTTGTCTACAACCAACGGTGAACACCAGAGTGTGCTCATGGCCAGACCATGTCACGAGGAGTTTGACATGATATCATCATCCAGTGGGAATCTCATTGGGTCGTATAGCATGATGTTGTTATGTAACCACATAACCATACTTATATTACTAGATTACGACCTGGTTCCCGTGCGTAAAGCAGGCACTGCGCCCATTGCTGAGGAGTGAACGAGGGCGTCATGTATATCCCAATGGAAGTCCAACAGTGCTCTAGAGATGAGCAACTGCCGGACTGGATCGGCAAGGAATCCAGTGGTGCACATTCGGGTAAAGTGAGTGCCATCATGATAATGACTCAAGCGCCCGAACTATGAAAGAATGAGCGGCTGTGAGTGCTTTCAAATCTGCAATGATGTAAATGGGTAGATGACACCGTCAAAAGAGGTATCAATCTAAATAATATGCGTTCAGTTGGGCCATGCTAGGTTTCATCTTGCCATGTTTATTGCGAGCATGAGCATCCTTGGTACATTTCGTGTACTGACACAAAGCTATGATGGTGAGCGTCCTTGATGGTAGCACACTTGCAAATCGTCTTTTTGAGCCCTAGCTATAGCATATGAGATTGAGGATCATGAAGCACCTAACACGCAGAGTGTTGCTCTTCATGATTCATCCAACAGCAATCTTTATGGCAGGGATGGCATGTGTCACAATGTGCGTACAAACCCCTCTTGTCGCTTTTCAACCATGATGTCTCCATGCTTACAAACATGGTTTAGATTTCACCATGTTAGCCAGCGGAGTCCAATATAGACTGCATCATGGTAAAAGAAACCCTCATCGTGGAGACAAGGTGTAAGCTTTCCTCCTTGTAAGTCATTGTGTATATGGCCATGAAGGAATTCCATGACACATTCAACAATGTCCCTTATCCATGTGTTATAGCATGTGTCAAACAGAGAGTGAACATGGGGGTACGACCCTGTCTCACTTGTGCAATGTAACACCTTGCTCAAACTGAGCATCTTAAGGTGTTATGACTGGCAAAGAGCATGCCCGTGATTAAGCACCTTTTCAGCATTAGCTCTATTGACCGCACATTTGGCCTTGTGCCCAATCGGTGTTAGAAGATGATGTCTTATTGAATAGAAGTGTGCATCCACCAAAAACACAATATTGATGAGCAGCCAAGGCACATGCCGGGTATTTGATGCCCCAGACAAGTGAGTTAATGCACCGCCAAGCAAGTTAATTTTGCCAAGTGTATCACCACCGGTATGGCTGATCGATGACATGCCCCAGGTACATTGTGTATTCCGTACATGTGGGCCAAAAGACAGAGAGATAGGAAATTTTCATGACCTAAACAGTGTCAAGTCATGGCATTACTTCAATCGTGAAGGCTACCGATTGCACATGCGACGTATCACGAGCTCAGAGCCTCATGGGCCATTGACGTATACGCCTTAATCTGCTTGTCATGAGGAACATGCATTCCGGGTCATTGCCTTGTCAATACTGACATGCGTTTGAGCATTGTCATTCATCATGTTGCAGCACATGGCATGACACTAGTAGCTCTGTCTATGATATGATGCGACTCAGACACGCTTGTTGAGGTCACTTCGATGTTGTACTGTATGCATTGTGAGCCTGAGCCTCAACACGTATGCTTCACGTAACCGAAGCATGCACTTTGATGTACGTCAAGGATGTTTGGTGCATGAGTCAACCATTTAACATTTATGTACAAGACACCATGGTTGGATGGGTGGGATTGTAAAAAATCAACACCTTTATGAGAACAATTCAGGTTCTGCAATGTGCGAGACGTGTCTAAGGTGCAAGTCCTGCCCCTAACATTGAACCCACTGGCTTCACCTTGTTTTCCAGAGGATTAACCATCTGGAGTTCCAGCAAACCAAGTCATTTTAGGCTTGCGATAGCCTGAAGTGTTTGGCTAGTAACTCGTATAGGGGTTGGAAAATTTTCCATCTGCCTCGAGTCTGGTGCATTACTGCTATAAGATCCCGGATGTTACTGGCGTGACAATCAATAGTGCCCTGGTGTATCTAATGCTACACCCGCTATTCGTCAACAGAACCAGCCAAGTTTTACTTGCGATCTGGTCTTTACCAGCTGGTCGCAAAGAGCGATGCGGCACCATCTGCTGATAAATAGCAAGTCAGCTGGTCAGTTCGAGCAATCGTCAACCGTGCCAACCGTTGCGCGTAGTGTCAGAAAAGCTCATGCCGTTGCTACCAGAGCTGGAATTTCCCATGATTTCACTCTTCAAGTCAGTAGGACGCATGTCACTACCGAACAATCAGACAAGCTGACAGAGTTAATAGTATTACCGTTAGGCAAGCCAGTATGGTTCATGTTGTAGGTTGGAGAGCAACTGTGTCGTTCACCGCTATCAGCAAACTAACACGATTCATGCCGCTACTGGGTGAGCCAGGACGACACACTTCATTCTCAAGCAAGCCAACAGGGCCAGGCCATTGCTGGTTAACCCAACACAACTAAGCTGCTTGTTGGTCAAGCCACCACGGATTATTGTAGCTCGACAAACTGAGGCAGATGATGATGCTGGTGGGCTAGCAAACAAGGTTTCTGCTGTTTCTGGGCAAGTTAGAGCTAAGGGACTTAGCACAAAGCAGGGAAGGGTGGGGCATTTCACTTCAGGCCGCCAACTGACAAGGTTTCTCCTATAGTCGTGCTATCAGCAGTGTGCCTGCTGGCTTTTCAACCAGCCCAACATCAATTTGTCGCCCCTCAGCCTCCAGGGCCTCTGCTAGCCAGTGGCTAGGGCCCAAGGGGGGGTTGGACTCAAAAGCACATTCCGAAGTTCTTTTTTATTTTAAATAGATAGGCAATGCCAATAGAGTGTATGACAATGCTGGCCGCGCCTAGAGAGCCTTCGCTGTGTCGAGTAGCACCAACACAGCGTATGCTACTGCTTACGGTGCCACATCAGCCCATGTTGTTTCTTCCAACGTCAGCGGGGTGCAAACCGCTGCTAGAAATGCCAAGACACCTCTTCTCATTGTATACAACATCAGCAGGGCATACGCGGCCGCTGGTGATGCCGAGGAAGCTCGTTCCACTGTTGATATTGCCACCAAGGCATATTCCGCTGCTGGCGGTACCATCATGGCTTCTACCACCACTAATTGTAAGACCACAACTCCTGGCAGTGCCGAAGGCCCTATCAAGGTGCCTCCTACTGCTGGCAGCACCAGCGCAAGTCTCGCCGCTGCTGGCGATGCCAACAGAGCATGTGCTGCTGTTGATAACGCCAACACAGTGTCTGCTACAGCTAGTGGTGCTAGCGTAGTCCTTGCCATTGCTGGCGATGCCGTCAAAATGCCCGTTGCTGTAGGCAGAGCCAGAGCAGCCCTTGCCGCAACTAAAAATGCTAGCAGAGCGGCTGCCGCTACTGGCGGTAGTAGAAATACCCTCGTCGTTGTTGCTGGCAACGCTAGTCCGGCGGCTGTTGCTACTGGCGGGGCCACCACAGCCCTCGCCACTACTAGTATGGCCAACAGGGCTTTTGCGCTGCTGGTGGTACCAACAGAGATCTTGCCGCTGCTGGTGGTGCCAGCAGGGCGTGCGCTGCTGCTGGCAATGCCAGTAGGGCGTCTGCCACTATTGATGGTGCCAGCAGGACGTGTGCCGCTGCTGCAGCGCCAATAGGGCTCTTACCGCTGCTGGTGGTAACAGCAGGGCGTGCGCCGCTGCTGGCAACGCCAGCAGCGCTCTTGCCGCTGCTGGTGGTGCCAGCAGGGCGTGCGCCACTGCTAGCAACGCCAGCAGGGAGTCTGCCACTGCTGGTGGTGCCAACAGGGCGTGTGCCGCTGCTGGCAATGGCAGCAGGGCTCGTGCAATTGCTGGTGGTGCCAGAAGGGCGTACGCCGCTGCAGGCAACACCAACAGGGCTCTTGCTGCTGCTGGTGGTGCCACCAGGGCATGCGTCGCTGTTAGCAACACTAGCAGGGATCTTGCTACTGCTCGTGGTGCCAGCAGGGCGTGCGCCGCTGCAGGCAACGCCAGCAGAGCGTCTGCCACTACTGGTGGTGCCAACAGGGCGTGTGCCGCTGCTGGCAACGCCAGCAGAGCTCTTGCCGCTGCTGGTCGTGCCAGTAGGGCATTCGCCGCTACTGGCAACACCAGTAGGGCGTCTGCCACTGCTGGTGGTGCCAGCAGGGTGTGTGCCACTGCTGACAGCGCCAAGAGGGCTCTTCCCGCTGCTGGTGGTGCCTGTAGGTTGTTTGCCATTGCTGGCGGTGCCAGCAGGGCCCCAGCCGTTGCTGGCATTGCCAGCAGTGCATTTGCCGCTGCTTGCGGTGCCAGCAGGGTGTTTGCTGCTGCTAGCGGTGCCAGCAGGGCCCCAGCCACTGCTAGCATCTCCAGCAGAGCGTTTGCCGCTACTAGTGGTGCTAGCAGGGCCCCAGCCACTGCTGGCATCGCCAGCAGGACGTTTGCCTCTGCTGGCATCGCCAGCACGGCTCCTGCCGCTGCTGGCCTTGCCAGTAGCGCGTCTGCCGCTCCTGGCCTTGCCAGTAGCTCGTCTGCCGCTGCTGGCATCGCCAGCACGGCTCCTGTCGCTGTTGGCCTTGCCAGCAGCGCGTCTGCCGCTGCTGGCATCGCGAGCACGGCTTCTGCCGCTGCTGGCCTTGCCAGAAGCACGTCTGCCGCTGCTGGTGTTGCCAGCAGGGCCTCCCTGCCTGGAAGTCCGGAGCCAGGGGGCAACAGGCTCTGTCATGCCGCCCCTGCGTGCGTCGGGGTGATTGAAAACGAAACTTTTTGTTTCAGCCCCTCAGGACGGCGTGAACTTGGCACTGGAAAGTTCGACAGCTGCACAAGCCTGCTGGTGCGCTCCAGCTTCGTGAAAGGGCGGTGCTGCTAAGCGCGCTCGAAGCGCGTGGGTAGGCGCCATGGCGCGGCCTGAGAGTACACAGAAACAATGGTTGTTTCTTAGTCTCAACACGCCGCGTTTGGATCTGGCAGAAGCTTGGGTGCAGGGAAGATAGGCAGCTTTACTACTGCGCAAAATGCTTGCGCCCCCTTGGAGCACGGTCTAGGCGCGCCATGGCGGGTTCACGCCATGGCGAAGTCCCCCCTGGCTCGCTGGGACGCTGAATCGCTGGCTCACTGCGCAGCCCGTCGCTTGACACGGCACGCCTGCGTTTGACCGGGCTGGGAGATTGGAAAACTCTTGTCGCGGCTGGTAAAACTTTTCGCGACGGTTTTCCAGAGTGCTTGGAGGCTTCGTGAAAAATTTGCCCTTTTTGTCTCCAGATTTTCAAAAGTCGTCGCGGGTTAGTGCAGTCGGACAGCAAACTCGTAGCGGGTAGGGGCAGCCCTGTCGAGCGTGCGGGAGAGGGGCCTCGGTAGTGGCAGAGTGAGAGCAAACTCGTCGCAAGTGTTGAGCAAAGTCGTCGCTAGTTTGTGCAAACCCGCGACGACTTTGCGCGGATCTCCACCGTAGAAGATCCTCATGTCGATCGTGCGGCTGAAAGCGAGGTCGTCGCCAACTCTCGTTGGCTAGGACTTTCTGTGAAACTACCCCTCCATGTTCTCGAAATGCCGCCACCACCTTTGACGTTCCCGCCTGCAGGTTTTGCAGTCGACAACCTGAGCAGGAAATGCCGACGATGCTTCCGCTCACTTCCCGCCAGCAGCTTTTTCAGTCGTCGACCTGGGCAGGAAATGCCGACGATGCTTCCGCTCACTTCCCGCCAGCAGGTTCTGCCGTCGTCAGTTGCTGGTTTGCGACGATATGATAGATATTCAACGACGGGTTTTTAAAAAGACTAGCTAAAGTCACATTCCATGAAAAGGACACGCAGTGATTGGTCCAAACTCGTGCCGAAAGTGCCGAACCAGCCGCGACAAGAAAAAATCCGTCGCCAAACGCGATTCAAGCCCTTTTCGCAACGTTACCAGCCGCGACATCTTTGTCCGGAATATTTCCTCCTCACCGGACACACATCTTGAGGAGCGTGAACTTCGTCTGCCCTCTCGTTGACCCCGGGCAGCAAAAGAAGACAATTGGAAGTTTTTTTGCCACGAGGATCGTACGTTGCTCCCATGCCAATGTAATGAACCAAAGTCGTAGATGGGGTAGAGGAGTAGATAGAGGCCGCGGCTGGTAAACGCTGGAAATCGTCGCCAACAACGATTTCCAGCAGAATCAGAATATGGGCGACATCTTCCTCCCCAACTTTGTTGGGTTCCGTAGTTGAGACATCGATGATTTTGTTTCCAGAGGTGTTTGCTGAAATTTTCAAGCCAGATTCGTTCCAGCGAAGTCCTAATCCGCGTCAGGGTACCGCGACCAAGTGTAGAGACGTCTCTTCTAACTATGGCGACTTAAGACGCGTCAGCAGTCGGAATGGGCTCACGGCCAAGTCCTCGGAGACGTGGATTGGAACTTTTGCTAGAGAAATCCAACTCCGCAAACCCAGCGAGTAAAAGAATAAAAAACAAGGAAGGTTGAACTTGCGAACCTGATGGTTTGTAATAGAGTTCTCGCCGCAAAGAATACTCTCTACGAACAGAAGAAAAGAACCTTGCGCTGCCGTTCAACGGTCAGAAAGCAACAGAAAGAGTCGCGCCAGGACGGCTTACAACTGAGGTCCAGAATAGCATATAAAAAAACGACAAGACAAAAGCAATTTAGCGAAACACAGATCTAAATCTGAAGGAAAAATGATCGAAAACAAGAAAAAAGTACATTTGAATCAAATCTATTGGTAAACATGTTATTATAAAGTGAAAAAATTCAATGCATAACAACGTTTACCATGATTTTGCATCATCATGCATAGTTCGAATTGATTAGATTTTCCTTTAACATAGACTCAAGGATGAATTTCATGAAATACGTTTTAACTAGAAGAATATAAATATATTCTACCAAAGGTTGCAATGAAGATGACATTCAAAATTCCAAATAATAGCGAATAAATACATAATGAACGAATCTGTTCTTGAATTTTTCCAAATTGATTTCTCTCTCATTTTATTCAAGGATATAAATATGAAATATTTCAACATGATTTCTTCATCTATCCTCACTAGGTACTAAAAGATGGAAAATATGTGGATTTCACCGTTACTAAATGGGTGAATCAAGTGAAAAGGATACATTCATTTCTTAAAGAGTAATAATAATTACATGCTTATGATTAACATCATGAAATTAATCAATAAAAATGAAAATCGAAATGATTCAACGAATTTAGAAAATATTAAAAGTTTTATATCCGAAATTATGTCTTCATGTAAATTCATGTCTATTTTTTATAATACCTTGAGCCATGCATATAATTATATTTATATCTTCACCTATATTGTATATATCTTATGCTATAGATGTAGATATAGACATGGATATACATATAAATATAGCCATAGAAATAGATATAGAAAGAGATCTAGCTATAGATATAGATATAGATGTACAGTAAACATAGAAATTAATAGATATATAGATCTAGATGTATATAGATATAGATATCGATATAGATATAAATATAGATATATAGATATAGATATACATATAGATATAGATATAGATATAGATATAGATATAGATATAGATATAGATATAGATATAGATATAGATATAGATATAGATATAGATATAGATATAGAAATAGATATAGATATAGATATAGATATAGATGTAGATATAGATATAGATATAGATATAG